>PVJC01052102.1:0-11238 GCA_004026665.1 Murina feae
GGTGGCGTCAGACTGGACCTGGGTTCAGCAACCTCAGTACTTGAGTTCTGGCCAGGAAAGAATTCAGAGCCAAGACCCAAACTGTAAGAGAACATTTATTGGGTAAATCACAGAGGTACAAAAAGTAATTCTTAGAAGAAATGGGCTTAGGAAAGAAGTTCTAGAGGTAAAGGGAGGGCCCATGGGAGTGAGGGAGCTAGTGGTAATGTGGCTGGGGGAGGATCTTAAGGGTGAATATTTTAGGGAAGGTCAAGGGGAAGATCTCAATACAATATCCAGCAGTTTTCCAGGTGTGTCCTTTCAGGGTTATGGTCTCCACTGATTGATTGGTCTGCATTAGGGCAGGGGGTCAATATTAATGCAGCTGGTGCTGAGGTCAGCCTTGGCTGGTTTTGCTGTTCTTCTGGTCTGGAGTTGAAATACAATTTTCTTATAAGGAGGAAAGGTCAGGGGGTCCCAACAGCACGACCAGCATGATGCTAGGGGAGGAAAGGTCACCTGGGGGCAAGGCCCCACGCTACATTTTGTCCTTTGCTAAGCACCCAGGATTTTCCACCCTGATGACCTTCTGACCTGGTCTATTGTCCTTGCTCTGCTCACGTCTGTCTAACTGCCTACCACACCACAACATTTGATGTACGGAATGACACTCAACCAACTGAGCAACACCGGCCAGGGCTTGTCTTCAAACTCTTCCATTCATTCAACAGGGCCCTGAGGGACCAGCTGAGGCTTTGATGGGCTGAGTTGCACAAGTAGAAACTATGAAGCACGCACTTAACCCGATGTGGGCAGGACAGGAACTGATTCAGACCCAGCGCTCAGCTTCTTCTCGGTGCATCTGCCAGCACAGGGATGCCAGGCAGCAGCATCTGGAAAAAGGAAACAGGATGGCCTGCCCCGACCCCCTGACCTTATGTCATGAGATGCTCATGACATCTCAAATATGGACTGTAATTTTCTCCTCCCTGCTGAGGTTCTCTACAAAGTGAGGGCAATTTTCAAATTTAGTTAAGCACAAGAATCCCTGAGGAATGTCAACAATGTGGATTCCTCAGTCCCACCTTGGGTCATGCTGGGCTAGGACTTGGACATCATACAGTTCCACCAGCCTTCCTCAGACACCTCCTCATTCCACATTCCGCCCACCCTCCCCTCCCCTCCCCCAATGACTCTGACAGAGCTGGGGGTTTCTGTTGTTATTTAAAATGCATTTATTTTATTTTTAATGTATTTTTATTGATTTCAGAGAGGAAGGGAGAGGAAGAGAAAGAAAGAAACATCAATGATGAGAGAGAATCATTGATCGGATGCCTTTTGCATGCTCCCTACTGGGGACCAAGCCCACAACCAGGCATATGCCCTGACTGGGAATTGAACTGTGACTGCCTGGTTCATGGGTTGACACTCAACCATTGAGCCACACTGGCCAGGCTGATAGAGCTGGTTTTTAGACCACTCTTTGGGAAACTCTAGGGATACAAAATTCACACTGGGTGTGAACTTTTTCTCTCTCTTTATTCACGTTTAGATGGAATTAACTGGATCTAGAAAGTGTCTGAGCTCTTTATTTCCTATCATTCCTCTCGAGGTAACAGTAAAAGCCAGAGCAAACATTCAGGACCTACAAGGCAAATTTGCATGGCATTGCATCCACATTTGCATTGGTACCCTCACAACATATCCGCGAGACAGTGCTCAATTATGGTCTTTATTTTTCAGAGGAGGAAACAAATAACCTGTCCAAAGTCAGTGATCTAGTAAGATGCAGAGCTAGTATTTGAACTCAAGGCTGTCTGAGTGCTTAGCTGCCATGCCATGCTGTCTTCCTACACCATAGACCTAAACAGGTGGCAGGTAACACCCAAGACGAACAGCAAGTGCAGGCACCCCTGGGGAGATGTTTCCCAGGGCATAGATTTGGCATTGAGACCTACCTCATTTGTCTTTTCCTCTAGCCATGACAGAGACTTCTATCAGACACCTCTTCAACTCCTAGGATGCTGTTGACCATAGGTGGAGGTCAAAGTGGTTAGGAATTTGATGCATGGGTCTGGGGTAGTCAGGACCAAAGTTTGATCCCAAAAGCATTATACCCAGTTCAGGTTTGTTTACAGCATGGCACTACTTAGAAGAGAGTAGATTTTACTGCTATAAGTGTTCAGACATATAGACCTGGTTGGCCTGAGTGGGAAGATAAGGTGGGAAGCAGTGGTCCTCTCTCTCCTCTGCAAAAGTCAGAGATGTCTTGGGAGATATGCCTATTTCTGTCTCCTGCAATTTGTGATGGTCCCATGCATTCTGTATGGCAGAGTGGCTCATGGCAGTCAGCACCACCTGTTCTCTCTCAGAAATGGACAGAAATGAGATCTGATGTATGGCTGCTTCTGTTACTGACTTCCTAAGAGGGGCCCTGTGCTGTGCAGGATCATGACTCTCAAAAGAGTCCACATCCTAATCCCTGGAACCTGTGAATATGTTATTTTACATAGCAAGGGGGGGATATAGGATGCTAATCAGCTGACCTTAAATGAGGTGTTAGTATCCTAGAATATCCAGGTGACACTAAGGTAACCACAAAGCTTCTTAAAAGAAGCAGAAGAATCAAAATCAGGGATAGGAAATAGTAAGTAATATTCGGGCAGCCATGGCTGGCTTTTAAGATGGAAAGGGGCCATGAGCCAAGGAATGTGTGCAGCCTCTTAGAGAAGCTGGAAGAAGCATGAAAACAGATTCTCCTCTAGAGCCTCAAGAAAGATACACAGCCCTGATGACAATTCCTATTAGCTTGTTGAGACAACCCCCCATCAGAGTTCTGACCACCAGAGCTGTGAAATAATGTATTTGTGTTGTTGAGGCCACTAAGTTTTTGGTAACTTGTTATAGCAGCCATAGGACACTAATACTGGCGAAGAGTACTGACACTGGGCATGATGCTCAGGGGCCCTGCTTAACCATCCATGACCACCCTATATCATCTACCACATCACATGAGAGAGAGAGAAACACACTGTGGCCGGAATTGAGCTCTGGAGCTAGGCAGTCCTTGGCATGGTCCAGGAGCAGAGGAAATTGGGCTGGAGAGAGAAAGAATGAATCCAACCTGAGGAGAGAAACAGAGGTGTGTTCCTGCTCCAGCAGACTCCTACCAACCCAGGGAGCATTTGGATACAGCCATCAATCCCTTGGGTTGACTTCACGGAAAATCCGGGGGAGTTAAGATTCAGATTATACCCAGTTCATGGTGCCAGTGTCCTTGGAGGTTGTGCTGAAAATGAAGTTTGATTCTCTGTGATTGGTGGATAAGAAATTACTCACCTCCACTCATCTGAACAATAGCTATTCTAGGAAAGCAGCTCTGTCAGCTATGAGAGTAGCTTCTACAAGAAGTCTGTGTGGTATAGTAAAAGAAATTCCTTGGCTTGGATAGTGTTGCTTGATGGTTGAGTGTCAACCTATGAACCAGGTCATGGTTTGATTCCCAGTCATGGCACATGCCCAGTTGGGGGTTCTATCCTCAGTGTGGGGTGTGCAGGAGGCAGCTGATCAATGATTCTCTCTCATCATTGGTGTTTCTATCTCTCTCTCCCTCTCTTTTCCTCTCCGATATCAATAAAAATATATTTTTTAAAAAAAGAATTTCCTGTGGCGAGCCTTAGAAGAGTCAACTCGACAATCTGATTCCAGGCCTTTCCTGTTTTTCTAGGTCACAAGGCCCAGGATGGTGAATTCATAGCCAGCATCATGGTAAATGTGGCACTTTCTCCCTTCCCTGTGAAACACCCTGGCATGTGGGGTAGGATTATTTTATATCATGTCTGTGATTTCGTAATACTGATTGATCTACTATGCAAATACAGGGTAACTTTGTGTAAATGGAAATGTCCCCTTTCTGGGTCACAGTGCCCTCAGTAATAACATGATGGGGATGGAGTAAGGGTTCCTTGTGTAACATGCTATATAATTAACTATTGTATATTTCTACCTCTCTCCAAGTTCCTCTGGGAGAACATCATGTGGTCCTGGGCTATGCCTTCCTTTCTTCTCTCCACGTGGCTTAGGTTGGTCAGAGTAGTTCACCTCCCCAGGCCACTGGATTGGCTCAAGAGATAGGCATGCGGCCCACACTGAGCCAATCAGAATCTTCTCTAGGATGTTGGGAGGCAAAAGTTTTTCTAATGGGGCTGCTTAACTGCGAGGGAGTTTAAAGGCACCAGAGGTCATTGTTTCTGCTATTTGGAGAGACTATCCATGCAAATAAAGCCAGGCAGCATCTCACAGAACAGAGAGAAAGGAAGAGAGCAAGGGAAAAAAGACAGAAAGCTCTTACCTTTTAAGTTTCCGTGACTCACCCATTAACTAGTTTCTAGCTAAACTCTTTGAGTTTGGGTTTGCACTTAAATGAGAAAATCTAGCCCTAGCTAGGTGCTAAGTGGTTAGAGCATCCACCTGTGGACTGAAGGGTCCCAGATTAGATTCCAGTCAAGGGCATGTACCTCTGTTGTAGGTTCCATTACCTGGTCAGTGCGGGAGGCAACTAATCAATGTGTCTCTTACATCCATATTTCTCTTTCTCTGTCTCTCCCCCTCCCTTCCACTCTCTCTAAAATTCTATGGAAAAAAATATCCTCAGTTAAGGATTAACAACAACAAAAAGAAGAAAAAGAAAAAATATAAGAAAGTCACATTTTGTGGGGCCTTATGTGATTTGGAGAGGCCCTTCTCAAGTAAAAAAAAAAGTTTAATTAGTGATAAAATTAGTAGGAAACAAACAGCAGGCCGGATTTTCCCAAGAGGTATAGTTTGCTGACTCCTGATCTAATGCTTCAAAGGAGGACATATGACATAACATAACATCTAAAACAAAAAAAAGTCATTAGGGACCCTCCCAGGGCTTAGGAAGGAATACGGTAGGGTCCTCAACTCAAGCTGCATGCCCCTTACCTTTAAGGCACCTCTGTTTGCACCAGTTAGGATGAATGGTTTTATTTGTTTGCATCTATTATTTTTTCTCAGATTAAGATTGCACTGCCTATGACTATATTGATCTCTGAGTCTATCTACAGGGAACTTGATAGATAGCAAATTATTAATAATATTTATACTCTTTCTTTTTTAACTTTACCCCCCCCCCCAAAAAAAATAAATCAAAACAAAACAGAAAAATAAAACCCCAGATTCCACCAGTACTCTCTGGTCTGTCCTTTGGAAATCAATTAAACAGTTCTGTGCACTCAATTCAGCTCTCACTAACAACACAGATAAGCTTAATAACAGGTGTGAGGCACTGTACTACATATTTTAAAGACATTTTCTTATTTAATCTTCTTGATATACTGGGAGGCAGTCTATGGGGAGGGGGTGGGCACTATTGATTGCCTGCTCAGCATCCAGTCTATATTTTATTGAAATTCAGATATGCATGTAGCCCACCTGACTGAGGGTAGTCCAATCCCATCCTCAAATGTAGGAGTGGGCTCTGATTGGTCTAAATTTGGTAATACCATTCCCCTGCCTGTGATTGGTTCAGGAATTCAGGCCTAAGCCAATCAGCTTTAGGCATTCCACAATGAATGGGTTTTCAGTCTGTGGGTGGGTATGAGACTTAAATTGGACCAATTATATTGAAAGGAAGGAATTTTATTGCATCATGGAAAGGGTGGGGGGAGGACTCTATTGTTCATTGGATATGAACACTAAGGCATGTGGCCTCAATTACCATGAGAAGCCAGAAGCATCTAGTACCCACAAGAGAAACTCAACTACATAGAGAGGTGGAAAGTTTCCTGGTCCTTCATGACCAGATTCAGCTTTTGGATTAGCCATTACAGAGGGCCACCCTACCTTTGGGCTTTTTGCTACGTGAGATGATACCTTTTCTTATGGTTGATATAACTTTTTGTCCCTTATAGCCAAAAACATCTGGCTGATGCATGTACATATTTACCTTCATAGTAAGTGACAGATATAGGTTTGTCTGACTTCATACTAACTCATTAATCGCACTACTATGAGAATTAACTTGAGCATCCATGCCCTACCACCCCCATTTCTGCAATGCAACTTATGACCATATCAATAATAATAATAATACTTGTTAAATGCCTACTACCTGATAGGTAGTTCTAGGGAACTCATCTGTGTTCATTCTTATAAATAGTTACTATTATCCCCATTTAAGAGATGAGGAAACTGAGGCACAGAGGGTTTAAGCAACCTGTCCAAGGTCACATAGCTAACAAGGTTCTAACTATAAATGCTCTAACTCACTATGCTAAATAGAGAAATGCACTTTAGTACCTACTTCCATTGGTCAAACTCTCACCTTAGATTTTTTTTTAAATGTATTTATTGATTTTTAGAGAGAATAGAAGGGAGAGAGAGGGATGGATAGAAACACTAATGATGAGCCTGGCTGGTATGGCTCAGCGGTTGAGCATCAACCCAGGAATCAAGAGATCACTGGTTCAATTCCCATTCAAGGCACATGCCCGGGTTGTGGGTTCAATCTCTGGTGGGGGCAGTGCAGGAGGTAGCCAATCAATGATTTCCTCTCTCATCAATGTTTCTATCTCTCTATCCCTTTCCCTTCTTCTCTCTAAAAATCTAAAAAAGAAAAAGAAAGGAAGGAAGGAAGGAAAGAAGGAAGGAAGGAAGGAAGGAAGGAAGGAAGGAAGGAAGGAAGGAAGAAAGAAAGAAAGAAAGAAAGAAAGAAAGAAAGAAAGAAAGAAAGAAAGAAAGATGATAAGAGAGAATTATTGATTGGCTGCCTCCTAAATGTCCCCCACTGGGGATCAAGCCTGCAACCTGGGCATGTGCCCTGACCAGGAATGGAACCATCACCTTGTTCATAGGTTGATACTCAACCACTGAGCACACTGACTGGGCACGTCCTTTAAACTTAAGCTCTGTATCCCACTACCTGATAAACTTCCTGGCACAGACTAGGCACTAGTAAATGTTTGTTGAATTGGTCAATATTTGTTAAAGCCAAATCATTTCTAGCAGATACATCATATAGGTAATGAATGAGGTTTATCTCATTTTGCCCAACACAAATTCAGGGCATTAAAATAAAATAAAGAGGTATCCAAATGAGTGCTGGGTGGGTGGGTGGGCTGGCAGACCCTCTAGCTTCCCCTTAATACTAAGCCACAGTGTGCCTCAGGTGGGCGGTCTCCAGAAAGAATGAATCCTACCTGCGCATGGCTAGGTCCCTTTCCCAATCTTAGAAACCTCTTGGGATGTTCCTAGGATTATCATGGCAACCCACTGAGACTCCAAGCACTACTGCCAAATTCGTCGCCCTAAATGCCACTTAGCTCCTTTCCAAAAACATCCCAGTGTTGTCATCTTATGATAAAATCCAACTCCTGTGACTGTCATCAGAGAATTTCACTCTTTTCTGATTAGCATCGCCTCTCTTAGATTATAGAGCATATGGCCATGGCATCCTAGACTCAAATCCTGCCTCCTCTCTTACTAGTTCTGTGATCCTGGGAAAATCACTAAACTCCCAGTGGCTTCCATTTCTTCATCTGTAGAATCTACTCTATAAAAGCAAAATATTAAAATTAACCCTTTCTCCGAGACAGGGTAAGCCACGCCCACCAGCCAATCAGAGCGGCTATATGCAAATTAGCCCAGCCAACATGGCGGCCGCCACTCCCGGACCTGAGTAAAGGGCAGTTTCCATTGCAGCAGGAGCGAAAGTGAAGCTGCGCCCGCTCAGCTCAGCTCCGCTTAAACTGGCTCTAGCGAAACACAGATTTGAAACATTTGAAACAATATAACAATCATAGAATCCTTGGGAGCTGAAGGAAAGAGCAGCTCCGGTCTAACCAGTAAAAGTAACAATTGTCTCATTATAGACGCTGCGAGGTGAGGCAGAGGAGGTTTCAGTTAGTGAGAAGGCCGCCTTAAAGGAACAGTGTATCAATTATAGAAGATAACCCCAGGCCTTCAAGGAACAGTATCAATTATAGGAGAAAAAACTCCAGAACCTGCGTCCAGCCAGCCTTGCTGGGACATTGGGTCAATGGGAGCTGTGGGCAGCCTGAAAGCCCCTCACCCAGGCTGGTCAGGCACGCCAGCAGGTGGACATCCCCTGAGGGGTCCCAGACTGCGAGAGGGCACAGGCCGGGCTGAGGGACCTCCTGAGTGCACAGAGCAGCTGCAGGGCGGAACAGCGCAGGACCCAGGACCCGTGATGGGAAAGAGGCGGCAGGGTTGGAGGGCACCGGGAAGCGGGTAAGAGGCGGCAGGGGGGGGTCTCGGTCTGCTTGGTGGCTGCCCAGGCCCTTTGAGGGACACCGGGGAGCGGGAAAGCAAGGCTGCAGGGGCCGCGGTCCTGCTTGGCAGCTCCCCAGACCCCTTGGTGGCACCGGGAAGTGGGAAAGGAAGGCAGCAGGGGACGGGTGAGTGGAAAGAGTTGGTGGCCTGCTTGGCGGCTTCCCAGGTCTCTTCCGGGGATCAGGGAGCAGGAAAAGGCTGGCCTGACCACAAGGCGGGATTTTCCCTGCTTTCTGGTGGCTGGAGGAAGATGGGCAGTAGGCAAGCTTGGGAGGCAGGAAGCACCCAGCCCTGGTCACAGCTCAAAAAAGAGAACAACATGCAGGGGAGGGCAAGAGTCTGAGAGATCAACATAGAGGGGGTGCCTGCTCCAAGCCTTGATGGTGTGCCTGGGGACAGGCCCCCAGCAGGTAGACACACACAGGAGGACTGCTCCGAGCCTCTGATGCGGCTGGGGGCAGGTCCCCAGTAGTGACACACACACATACACTCACACACACACAAAAGGCGCCTGGCAGACTGGGGCCATCATAGGACATCCACTGAGGGGTCCCAGACTGTGAGAGGGCACAGGTCGGGCTGAGGGACTCCCTCCACCCCGAGTGCACAAATTTTTGTGCACCGGGCCCCTAGTGGGGTTAATAATGCCCATTTCTTTTCTTTCTTTTTTTAAATAATTCTTTATTGTTGAAACTACTACTTGTAATAATACCCATTTCATGAGGATGTTGAGAGGATAAGACAATGATTGTCTTTTTAAATTATTTTTAACCCTCACCTGAGGATATTTTTTTCCATTGATTTTTCAAGTGGACGGGAGGGAAGAGGGGATCGGGGTAGGGGGAGAACATTGATGTGAGAGAGACACATTGATTGATTGCCTCCTGAATGTGGTCCCAGCCAGGGTGCATGGGATTGAACCAGCAACATGCCCTTGACTGGGAATCCAATCTTCGACCCTTTGGTCTGCAGGCTAACACTCTAACCACTGAGCAAACCAGCTGGGGTGAGACAATGATTGTTTAGCAGGGTGTGTACACTCACCACTGTTGATCCATGTTATGACATTGGCTGTATTTATCCTTTCATCTAGCTAGGCTGGTCTGATGACCACACCCTGAGGAGGAGTGGCCCATTCTTGCCAATATTAGCAACAATGAGGAGGAGGATGAAACGATTCACATTTATTGAGGCTTATTCTGTACTGGGCACCATCAGGGCCATGCTGTCTTTTATGGGCCCTTCCTCCAAAAAATAAAAATAAAAAAATTATATGTTATGACTGTATTAGTACAAAGACAATTCCATTTTTTTCTTCTGATGGTGAAACAAATTAAAATAATTTGGGGGCCCCTAAAAGGATCAGGGCACCCAGGCCCCGTGCCTGCTGTGTCTGATGGAGAATTTGGCCCTGGGTTTAGTTGCCCTAAACGCAGTTTCGCTCAATTGTCCCATGAAGCAGGGACAGGATGGAGCACCTTTTACGTCTAGGATTCATTACTAAAGATTTGGTGTAATTTCAAATTTATATGATTTACCACCAAGCTGGACCCAAATTGACAAATGTTTTCATTTCCCAAAGACATACGTGTAACAGGAGCCATCAAATCATATTCAGCATCCTGAGCCTCACATTCCTCAGACCCTAGTAACTTTGGAAATTTAATGATTTTTGATGCATTTACATTTCAGGGGAAAGGCATTCCAAATTATTTCAAATTGGGTGCGCTGAGCAAGTCTCACTGGTACTTGGTCTATTGTGCTATTTCAAATTCACAATACTCAAGCAGTACTATGCTGTTATATTCATTTAGAGTTGGGGCTGCAGAGATTACACCAGATTATCTGATTCCACAGCTCACGATCTCAGCCACACCGTATCTCCTTTGTACTCATCTTCTCCCTGTCCTGGCAAACGCTCTTCACTTCTCTCCTCTCCTTCCTTTAGGCCTTCCTGGAATATCACCTCCTTCAAGCTGCCCCGCCCCGATCACACAGCCCACACAGGTCTCCCTTCCTGACTCTGTTCCTATCCCAGTGTTACCAATGGCTGTTGGTCCATTAGTCATGGGCTCCACTTCAATGTGAACAGGAAGCCCCAATTGGGGTGTGGTGGAGAAACCTTACTCAGTACAAGACAGTCAGAATGCAGTGCCATACGACTGTGAAAACAACACAGCATGAGGCAGCACCTCTCAGGCCAGACAGCTCTGCTCTGGCCTGGTCCTTGCTGGTCTGCACTGCTGTGCATTGCTCTGCTCCATGCTGGTCTGCTTTGCACTGCGCCGGTCTGCTCCACTCTGCTCTGGCCTGTGCTGGTCTGCTCCACTCTGCTCTGGCCTGTGCTGGTCTGCTACACTCTGCTCCTGCAAAATGTATTTGGTGTTTCAGCTCAGCCAGGGAAACATAGTCTTTGGTCTTTGGTAGAAAGGGAAAGTGCCCACTACTTATTACGATGACAGGATAAAACATGGCTTTGATGAGAAAATAATAATAGCCCTAGCCAGTGTTCTCAGTGGTTAGAGCGTCAGCCCCTGGACTGAAGGGTCACAGTTTCGATTCCCTGTCAAGGGCATGTACCTGGGTTGCAGGTTCTATCCCCAGTCCCTTCATGGTGGGTGTGGAAGGCAACCAATCGATGTGTCTCTCTCACATGGATATACCATCTCCCTCTCCCATTCCTTCCCTTCCACTCTCTCCAAAAATTAATGGAAAATAGTAATCCTATCTAATAAAAGAGTAATATGCAAATTTACCGCACAAGATGGCTTCCCCCATGTGGTCAAAGATGGCTGCCACAAGATGGCCAGCAAGGGAGGACAGTTGGGGGGGACTCAGGTCTGCGGGGGAGGACAGTTGGGAGGGATCAGGTTTGCAGAGGAGGGCAGTTGGGGGGGACCCATTCTTGTAGGGGAGGACAGTTGAGGAGGGACCCAGGCCTACAGG
>PVJC01052103.1:0-11248 GCA_004026665.1 Murina feae
AAGCCTTGATGGTGTGCCTTGGGGCAGGCCCCCAGCAGGTAGACACACACAGGAGGACTGCTCTGAGCCTCAGATGCGGCTGGGGGCAGTTTCCCAGTGGCCACACACACACACATACACACACACACACAAAAGGCGCCTGGCAGACTGGGGCCATCATAGGATATCCACTGAGGGGTCCCAGACTGTGAGAGGGCACAGGCTGGGCTGAGGGACTCCCTCCACTCCGAGTGCACAAATTTTTGTGCACCGGGCCCCTAGTAATACATAAGATCATTTTAGACAGTGATAAGTTCTATTATGAAAATAAAATAGAGTAATAGGATAGAGAGTGGAGGAAGGCAGGGACTTTAGCAATGGTGGACAGGGAGGTCCTCTCCTGGAAATGTCATATGAGTTTAAGACCTGAATGAAAGGAAAAAGCTGGCCATGTTAATATTTTGGGCAAGAGAGGTTCAGTCAAGGGAAAGAGCATTTGGAAAGGGTTCTGAGGGAGAAAGGGTCTTAATCCAAAAATAGAATGAAGGTCAAGTATCCTTATGGGGTGAGGTTAGAGAGAAAGGCAGGATTCCTGTCATGTATTGACTGTTTAGACCCTGATAATGCATTTCTATTCTACTCCCACTGCAGTGGAAAGTCACTAGAAAGTGGTAAGCAGGGAAGTGATATGGTCCGAATTACTTGTTTAAACTATTCTGGCTTTTCCTGTAGAAAATGGCTGTCAGGAGTCAAGGGTGAAAACAGGAAGCCCGGTTAGGATTCCATCACAGCGGTGTAGATGAGCACTAATGAGGACTCAAGAGGTAGCATAATTTAAATAGCATGTTGACTACTCTTTAGACATTTGCACGTGGTACAATTAGAAAATTGTTCAAAGCAGAAGTGACTTAACAGTTTGTGTGTGTTTATAGTTTATACTAGTGGCCCAGTGCATGAAATTCATACACATTAAAAGGAGATTAATTAGAGGAAATATTTTAATATTGCTATTTGCCCTTTCTCTATAATAGAAGTGTCAGAGATTAAAGAAAATTAGTAAAACATATATGAAAATCTTCCTCCTGTCAGAGTCTGGGGTGCACCATGGAACCCAGAGTCAACCACCCATGTGCACCTCAAAATTGCTCGAGATCCAAACCTGGACGGCCCCCCTTCATTGGGCTAGATCCAGACCCAGCTGATCCCACCCTGTCAAGCCCTGCCAGGTGGGGGAGAGGGGTGCAGCCTCAGGTCCTCTGGGTGCCAGGGAAGGGAGGCACAGCCTGAGGTCCCCCCATCAAGCCCTGCTGGGCAGAGGGAGTGGCCTGTGATCCCCCAGCATGGCACTGGGGCAGGGGACACAGCCTGAGGTCCCCTGGCCTGGTGCTGGGGTGGGGGGCATGGCCTGAGGTCCCCTTTCCTGGTGCTGGGGTGGGGGGCATGGCCTGAGGTCCCCCGGACTGGCACCAGGGAAGAGGGTGCAGCCTGAGTTCCTCTGGCCTGGTGCCAGGGTGGGGGGAGCAGCCTGAGGTCTCCTGTCAAGCCCTGCAGGTGGAAGGCACGACCTGAGGTCCCCTGTCAAGCCCCATGCAGGAGGTGGGTGGGTGCGCAGCCTCAGGTCCCTGCTGATTGCTCCTTAAGGCTCATTATGGGAACTTAGCCTCAGCTGTGGGTGCAAATTGACTGGAGTGATGGTTAATTTGCATATTCCCTCTTTATTATATAGGATGTGTATGCACATGTCTATATATATTTCATATAGGCATGTCTTTGATACTTCAAAGATTCGATTGATGGAAATTTAACAAAAAAAACAACCCACAAAAATACATGTCAGTGTTTTGTTGTTGTTGTTGTTTTTTTATTTGACATAAAAACACTGTTTTCCAAGGGAGATAAAAAACTCATTCTATCTAGTTACATAATTAGAACTAAATGATAATGAAATTGGTGTTTGATGACTGCTGGTATGGACTTCTTTCTCTAGCTATGAGAAGACAACAGGGAACAAACCACAGACTGAATCTGGAGACCCTCCCATAGACCATCACAAAGCCACACAGAACAATTAACCAGTGATGGGCTCCTTCATGTTTGTCCAACAGGGGAGAAAGGAAAAGCTAACTTGTAAGTATTTATCCTCACTGTTTTGTATCATACTTTGGGAGAAAATATGCAGTTGTTTGGAAACTGCAGGTGATATGACCCATTCAAACCAAGATTCAAACATTGGTTTTCTGTGCAGATGGATAAGCCATCAATCACTTGGCTGTAGGTGGAAAATCTTTGCTTAAGTCATCAACGCTCCCAAGTGTAATCCTACCTGTGTTAAGCAGGGGGAATTCTGTTTTTCTACTGTGATTTGATATTGAGAAATAACATGAGCAGATAAGCTTTATAACAGCACTAGAAGCCCTTGTTATTTCTAACAAATGAGAACCACTGGGCTCCATGAGTTGGACTCTGGCTCATGGTCTCTGTGTGTGATGATCAAAATAATGTGGCAGAACCCAGATCACTCAAAGGCAGATGAGCAAGAAAGCAGAGTAGCTGAAACAAACAGTGGAGAAGGGGGGTGCAGGTGGGGAGAGGAGGGAATGAAAACAATGAGATAAAGAGACTAGCTAGCCCCCAAATTTTCAAAATTATTACTTTACTATATTTTTAAATTCATTTCAATATGACAGCTAACTCAAGAGAGTTGCCTTTCTAAAAGCTCTATGCTCACACATATCACACCAACAGTGGTTCTGACTGTTGTATCTCAAAAATTCCTTCCCACTCATTCCATTGTTAAAACTTTAAGAAGGACTGTTATCATTGAAAGTCTATTGGGTGGTTTCACCTAGGGAATTATTCAAAATGCCCCTTCCTTAATTATCTCTTTCTTCCCACCCTTGTGGCACTGAAGCCTCAATGTGACCCCACTCACTCTTTTCCTGTTCATATTTTTCAGCTTCTTTCAACAAACAGTTGGGAATTTCTGTCAATAGTAAGCACTGTAGTGCAGCTACATGAAAGTACAGCCCCAACCCTTAGAGACACTCACCCTTGTTACTACTAATTCCATGTGATTATTATGTAGTGTCTAAGAAAGACACTTGTCATAAGAAGTAAGCATCTATATGTATATACACATGCCTATATGTGTACATGTGTAGACATGTCTAATACACATATGTTCTAAAAGGAGTTGGAATGAGTTAGCCACAAATTGGTGATGGCTACCAACATATTTATAACTTAAACTGGGTTTATAATCGAATTCATCCTATATATAAAAACCTAATATGTTAAGTGTCCGGTCGACCAGTCAGCCATTAAATCAATCAAAGTGTATCTAATATGCTAATGATATGTAATATGCTAATGATATGCTCAAGTGCTCACTATGACATGTACTGACCACCGGAGGCAGATGCTTTGACTGGTAGGTTAGCTTGCCGCTGGAGTCCAGCTGATTAGGACTGAGCGAGATGGGCCGGACATGCCCTGGAGCCCCACAGTGGTCCCTCCCCGGCTGGCCAACCTCCCACAGTCCTCTCCAGCTCCAAGTGTGCACTAGTGGGGTCCCTCGGCCTAGCCTGTGCCCTCTCACAATCTGGGACCCCTCGGGGGATGTCGGAGAGCCAGTTTCAGCCTGATCCCGCAGGCCAGGCTGAGGGACCCCACTGGTGCATGAATTCATGCACTGGGCCTCTACTTTATGAATAATAATCATAGGATAGCAATACAGTTCAGTGGTGAAGAGCTGTTTTTAGACCCAGACTATGTAGATTAAGACCTCATTTCACTACTAACATACTAAAAAGTGCTTAAAACAGTTTATGGTACCTAATAATTGCTATGTAAGTGTTTGCCATCATTATTGTTTTACTGTCATTAACTTATGACTCTAAAATGAAGAAACAAGCAATAAAATATTATATCAGTATTAATTATTATTATAAGAAATAATTTTTTAAAACTTTACAAATCTTCAAAGATTTCTCTTTACTCAACTAAAAACCAGTTATTCTGCCAATGTTTATTGAGTGCTTACTATGCACTAAGCATTGTTTGTGTACCGGGTGCTATGGATGGTCATAAGCAAGACAGACAAGATCTCGGGTCTCACGTAGACTACATTTTAGGGAGCTGAGCACTGTGTGTGGTTTACGTGTGCCAAAAATCGTTTCAAAGAAGATTCATTTTAAAGAAGAAAACCAAGTTTTCTTCATCCACAGGCTAGAGAATATGTTTTATTTTCCTTTAGGGCTTCATCCAGAGCATGTGATTCCTACGTAAATATATCACTTCTGTTTCATAAGCCACAAAAAGACTTATATTAGTGATTATCCTCTAATTGGTTTGCTTCCTTTACAAGGTCCCTGGTCAGGAGAGAGCACTATTGGGTTCTCTTACCCTTAACTATGAAAGACAAGAAAATATGAATGGTATGCCTGAGCCTTACTGAAAAAAATTCAATAGCAGGTATCACTGAGGCTGCTATAACAGAATGCCAGAGACTGGGTGACTTATAAACAACAGAAATTTATTTTTCACCTTTCTGGAGGCTGGGACATCCCAGATCAAGATGCCAGCAGATTTGGTATCTGTTGAGGCCCTGCTTCCTGGTTCAGAGCCATTTTCTCATTGTATTCTCACATGGTGGGAAGGACGAGGGAGCTTTCTGGGATCTCTTTTATAAAGGCACTAATCCCATGAATGGGGCTCCACTCTCATCACCTAATCACCTCTCAAAGCCCCACCTGCTAAAACCATCACATTGAGGTGTTAGGATCTCAGAAGAAGAATTTGGGAAGGCAAAAACACTCAATCCATAACAGCAGGTTATTTTTAAACATAAGAAGAAACAAATGCCAAATGAAGCTCCATTATAATTTGACTTTCACTTGAGAAATCTTAGCTCAAACTATACACAGAAGAAGGCTGACCCTGACAAAAAGATCTCACGCCAACTTGCATGTGCATGGTTTTGAAAAATCATGCTACTGAAACTCGGAATAAGTTTAGGACATTTAACCAAAGCCCAATGGTATGAGTTCTAATCCTGTGCAAATTGTGGGAAAGTCCCCAAACCTCACAGAATCTTAGCTTTCTCTTCTGTAAAATGGGATGAGTTCCTACTTTGTGTCTCTCATAGGTAAATATAATAAGATAGAATTATAGAATATAGAACACAAGTAATGGTCTTGATGCTGGGGCATGATTCATGTGATAGAGATAACCTGCAGAGGATCCTATCAGTTAGGATTCAACTAGAGAATCAGATCTAGTAGGGGTTTGTTCCAGGAAACAGGCTCTGTGCAACTGTGGTGGTTGGATAAACAATCTTGGTAAGGCTATTGTCTCCACATATGATGTTGAAGATGGATGTCCACAGAGCAGGCAGTCAGGATGGCTGTAAAGCAAAGGATATCAAGGGCAGGATGAAAGCCAGAGGCACAAGGTGGGATCCCTGGAGCTTGGATAAAACCTATGATGACCTTGGTGACAGACAGAAGCTGGATCCTTCATCACGGAGCTAAACACACACACACACACCTGGCCTCTGAGAACCTGAAGCAGGGTCCAAGGGAAGTAGAGAAGTTACAGGCCCAGTTTCACACCAGTCACTAGGTGTCTCAGCAGATCAGCAACATGTGTGAGCTACAAGATGGCAGCTGTTACCCTGCCGGCATGGCTCAATGCTTGAGTATCCACCTGTGAACCAGGTCATGATTAGATTCCCAGTTAGGGCACATGTCCAGGTTGCGGGCTCAGTCCCCAGTAAGGAGTGTGCAGGAAACAGCCGTTCAGTGATTCTCTCTCATCATTGATGTTTCTATCTCTCTCCCCCTCTCCATTCCTCTCTGAAACCAATAAAAATATTTTTTAAAAAAAGATGGAAGCTGCTTCCTTTCCCCTCCAAATCTCCCAAGAATTGTTCTGTGGTTCTTCTGTTACCAGAAATGTACAAGAAAGTGACTTCGGAGAAATGAAACGCAGCCTAGACAAGTTGATACACCAAAAATATATATAAATTCCTTCACCATGGTTGGGAAATTGACAGTAATTTTCATTCTTATCCATACAAATGTCACTAAGTTCTAAAGCACTGATACTGCAGCAGTTAAGAACAAGAACATTAGAGTCTTCCTGACTCAAGTTCAAATCCAAGGTTTATCACTTTCTTGTTTTATGACATTGAGCAAGCAAATTATTTAACTCTCTATGCCTCGGTTTCCTCATCTGTAAAATCTCATCAGTCATCTCAAGGAGTAAGGGAGATAATATAGGTTAAATGATAGAATAGAGCCTATTATGTGACTAGTGCTTCATAAGTGATAACTGTTATTCTAATGGTCACTCACCAGGGGGTCTTAAGAACTACCTTAGAATCAAATGTCTGAAGAGATTCCCAAGGATTTCTTTTCCCTAAGCACCAGCATGTGCTTAAGGGGAGTGCAAAAGAAGTGTTCAAATGATATCCTTGAGGCAAATAATAATGGATCCAATTCATACATCAAATCATAGAAGCTGACTATTTTTATATTTTCCCAGCTGTTGGAGATATTTGCTGAAAGAACATTGGTATTTTGAACCATTATGCTTCCAAGTTGACTTGCATAGTGGGTTCATCAGAAAAAGCATTTAACACGCAAGCCAAATTATGTTGGACACTATTTGCCAAAAACAGAGTTATGAGTATGGACTTATACTCTTGAGACAGACTGCCTGGGTCCAAATCCTGACCCCATCGTTTATTGTGCTTAGACAATTACATAAACTTTCTATCTCATGTTCTACATCTGGAAGATGGAAATATACTATCATCTATGTCATAGATTCACTTTGAGGATTAAGAAGTTAAAATATATCAAATGTTTAGAAGAGCAAGCATAGTAATCATCAGGTAAGTGTTTGCTATTGTGATCATCAGCATCTTCATTGTCATCATTCACAAATGTATCATCTTCTTCAAATGTATCAATCAGGTCTACCCACACCCAATAGGAAACAGAACAGCAAGCAAAGAAAACGTGACCTTCTGGAGTGGCGGATGGAGGAAGGCTAGCAGAGGTCAAGGGTGGGTTGAAGCGGTGGGGAGGCATATATAATATTTTCAACAATAAAGGTTTTAAAAAAATAAGAAAGAAAACTTGACTTTCATTCAAGGAACAGCAATCAATTCTCTGACACCTATACTCCTTATTGAGATCCACCTGCTCCATTTGTATAGGGAGTCTTCTCTATACTTGACTCCCCACCTGCCCAGACCTGGGAAACTGATGAGATCTTCCTTTTAAACTGGATTTCAAGACCATCTTCCTGGCAATCCTCTGGATTATGAGCTTCCACTCATACTCAAGAGTAATAGTCCATTTGAATGGACTTCCATGACACCCTTGTGCCTAAAGAGAACTGGTGAAATTGCTTTCCATTACTTATTGTAACAAGTCAAAATAAAGGACTATTTTACAATCTCATTGTCTAAAAGAGAATGTAATTCTTTAAGCTCTTTGCTCACCCATTGGAAAGGATCAAGTGATAGAAAACTGAGCTCTGCTGCTCTATGAAGACCATGGTTTTTCTCAAATGTTTGCTTTTCCACACTTGCACCTGCACTTTGCCATAATAATCAAACTTGAAGAAGTTTAAATAAAGATGTGTCTAATTCAGAACACAGACGCTTAAGGAAAGATTTCTGTTTTTAAAAGAGATTCCTATAAATGATTTAGCAAATTTGAACATACAACCTGTCCAAAGTGCTAGCACACTCTGCTTCAAGCAGCCAATTTTGCAAGCAAAGCTGTGGTTTTCTTGTTCCTCTGTGAGCTGTGGCTGCCATTTCCTCATGGCCCAGCCCTCAGTGGTGCACAAACCAGGGATGTATTTCTCATTTGTGCATAAAAGTGGTTTCCTTGAATTATGAGCCCCAAAGTTCCAAGACACTTACAATCTGGGTGGCCACACAGGTATAAGTGCATAAAAGTCTGCTCCTAGCATGACTCGAGGAGAGAACGTATTTACTTCAAACAACTTGTCTCTCTGGGAGCATGCTTCACGGCACTCCATCAGGGAGAGGCGTGTTTGTGGTCATAATGTACGACAGCAAAGGTACAAGGAGACACACTGGGAGAAGTTAGAAAACCAAAGAGCCAAATAAATCCAGCTCTTTATAGAATAACATCCTTTAGCCCTCCTTCTTGCCTCCGAAACTTGGAATTCAACAGAAATGCCAAAAGAAAGGTTACATTTGTGAACTCAACCATAAGCCCGACAGTAGCAGAAGTTAAAATCTAAACTTAAGAAGAACAGACTATCATCCTACAGCTGGAAGGCTGGGGATGGTTGGAGGGGGAATTAAGAGATCAACTGAAAGACTTGCATGCATGCATATGAGCATAATCAATGGACACAAGAAACTGGGGGGTAGGGAGGAGGGGGGGAAGGGCAAGGGGAAAAATGGAGATCTATCTATCGTTTGTTGTAATACTTATCTATCATTTGTTGTAATACTTTAAGCAATAAATAAATAAATAAATAAATAAATAAATAAATAAATAAAATAAACGGATTATGCAAAAAAAAAAAAAAGGTCTATATAGATTTCCACACACAGAAACAGCAGCAGTGTGGTGATACCCAGAGGGAAAGTGGGTGGGGAGGTGGTAGAGGTGGGCAAAGGGGTGGGGGAGGGCAATGGGGACAGAAAGAGACTTTGCTTGGGATGGGAGCACAATGCAGTGTGAAGATGAGGTTTTGTTGGGTTGTACACTTGACACCTCTATGTTTTTTGAACCAATGTCAGCCCAATAAATTCAATAGGAAGGAAGGAAAGAAGGAAGGGAGGGAGGGAGAGAGGGAGGGAGGGAGGGAGGGAGGAAAAGTTTTTTGAAAAGGGGCCTCCTAACTTATGGGGTTAATTCCACAAAATAAAGATCCCTCTGGAGGTAAAAGCTCTCATCCTTTTCAGACTTGAAGAAGGAAGGCTCTCATTGGCCATGCAGAGTTGCTGGAGTGGTGAGTGTGCATCAGGCTCTGAAACTGCAGAAGAGCAAGTCAGCACAGCCCACAGCAGGCTCCAGGCCTCCCCTGGAGATTGAGGACCACTACGACTACGTGAGTGTCCCTGCTCTCCTGAACAGAGGAAGAGCAAGAAGGGTAATTTGGTCCCCTCTAATTATGCAAGTTCTTCAGATTCAGGACATCCATTTTCTCTTTTGAGTGGATCCTAGGGCCCACAAACTTACTCTTCTAAGAGCCAAGAAGAGAATACTTAAGAGGTTATAACTATTTTCTTGGAAAAGTTAACTCAAATTGGAAGTAACCTGTTTCCTATAAGCAGTATGTCTTACGTTCCTTTTTCATCCTGTGCCCATAGGAATAGAATTATTATTGATTATAAAGTACATATTTGCCTATTAAAATAAAACTGCCAAACTGAGCAATGTCATTATAAGTCACTATGAATGCATGAATTTGATTCTGTTTGATTATATATGCACTTGAACTAAAATTGTCTACAGATGTATTTTTGACTATAGAATAGATACACCCCTAAAGAGTTGCCAGGAAATCTTTGAAAATAAAACTGTATCTTTATTGTGCTAGGGAGCTCATTATTTCCAAGAACCCTGAGATGAATTACTTAGTACAGAAACAATGTATATTTATGGAGGGCCCAGTGGATGAAGGATATGAAAGAAACATAAGACATGATCTTTCAGATCAGAATCCAATTCAGGAAATAGTTTCAAGAATCTAGATTTTCAATTAGTGAATTTTCTTCAAATGAGGCCACCTGAAAAATATACAGTATCTAAGAAGTCCTAATCTCGCCTTGTGCCAAGGAAGCCTTCGATGAGATCCTGTGAAGAAATGACAATCCTTCCTCATAGCTGTTACAGTGCTGAACTACAGACTGTTCAACATGCAAAGGTGCTTTGCCTAGGGCTGCCTAGGACTGAGTAGCCACTAAAGAAACTTGAGTAGCCATTTTTCCTTCTCCGTTCTTTGCCTGCTCATGCTGAACTGTCCTTTGTTCACTCATCACACATACAGAAGCATCTACGCACGCATGCACGCACACACATACACACACACACACACACAGATCCCGGTGTCTCGGCTACACTTTTTGGTATCATAGGTCTTCCATAGGGATGCCTCATTCTAATGAGTTCAGCATTACCAGCCCATTCTCTAGGTATTCACTGACTTCATTCTACCTCCCCTAATCCAATTTGAGTTAACTTTTCCAAGGGAGAGAATCAGAGGCAAGATGGGAGGACTTTCTCTGAGCCCCTCAAAGCACACTCTGAACTGGTAAGTAGCCCTAGTTCATTTATGTCTAGGTCTTACTCTATCCTGAACAAAATCAGAAAAAAAGTCATCTTACTCTCTTGGTTTGGTTATAGATGAGAATGTGCCCAGATGATTGAGAGGACCCTTAGAGTCTTCTAAACCTGGGTTCAGTGGCAAATGATTGTTGGTGGTTTAATGCACTAAGTCAGTCAGAAATGATGCTGTACTCTCAGAACCCAGAGAATGTTAGATCTCCATAGGCATATCACTCTATGAACAGTCATTGCAGCACATCTAGCTCTCGATTCTGTGGCTTTGGCCCCATCCTCTATACACCTTCTCCTCTTAGCTTGTGACACCATGTTCTCATGGTTTCTATCTTTGTCTCTACTAATGACAGCAACAGCATCAACAACAATATTTGATTTAAGTTGTAATGATGACTTACATTTATTGCTTCCTCTGTACCAAACATAGTGCTCAGTATATTCCCGTGTACTAGCACAAGTCCCAGCCTTGACTGTTCCCTTTATTTCCCCCTCCTTATATCCCTCCAGGGATTTAGAAACCATCTATAAACTAATCATTCCCAGATTGTTATCTGTAACTCACATCTCTTTTTTTGCATTCCAGACCCAATATCTAACAGTCTAGTTGGCAATTCCTCTTTTTTTTTTTTTTTTAATTTATTTTTATTGTTCAGATTATTACAGTTGTTCCTCTTTTTTCCCCCATAGCTCCCCTCCTCCCAATTCCCACCCCAACCTCTGACCTTGCCCCCCCCCCATTGTCCTCATCCATAGGTGTACAATTATTGTCCAGTCTCTTCACGCATCCCCAACACCCTTAACCCTCAAAAATTGTCAGTCCACTCCCTTTCTCTGCCTCTGATTCCATTCTATTCTCAAAGGATACCTTTCAGCATTTCATATAATACTGGTTGGGTGGTGATGAACTCTTTTAGCTTTTTCTTGTC
>PVJC01052104.1:0-11249 GCA_004026665.1 Murina feae
TATAAGCCAAGCCAATGGACTCAAACAACAGGGGGATGAGGGCATGAGTGGGGGGAGTGGGGGTTATTGGGAAATGAGGACACATTAGTAATACCTTGACCAATAAAGAAAAAATAAAAATAAAATAAAAATCATCTACAAGCCCTAACCAGTTTGGCTCGGTGGATAGAGCATTGGCCTGGGGACTCAAGGGTCCCAGGTTCGATTCCAGTCAAGGGCATGTACCTTGGTAAAAAATAAAAATAAAAAAGAAGAAAAAGCTTTAAATTAAAACACCTTCATTTCTATGTTTCATAAAAAATAATTAAAATTCTAGTCATACCTGACTTTGTCGGACAAGTGAATCTCTCTGAAATAACGCCTCCACATCTGCTTTTTCAGTAATAGTAAGAGCCTATTAAAAAATATTAAAGGAAGAAAAAAAGATGCTCTAAGAATATTATTTCAACAGGAAGGTAAAAACATACCTGAAATAAGAATATTCAAACACCATAAACATTTTACTACACAGCAAATTGGTATATTTTTCTAAGAAAAGTTTCTGTAAATAAATTTCAAACTGCTATGTCAAAAGAGAGAGAGAGAGAGAGAGAATCAGGGTCCCGGTGTGCGCATGCACCAAGAATTGGAGTCACTGGCTCTTAGCGTGAATGCACTGGGAATTAGGGATCCCAGGCACAAGTGATAAGAAACAGAGTCAAGTCACTGGTGCTTAGTGCTGCCTCCTGCCCGGAGAAGGGATCCCAGAGCCTGTGCTGTGGAGAACAGACTCCCAGAGTTCATGAGTTCCCAGGCTCAAATTCCTGCAGCCCTGTGCCTCTAGGAAGAGACACCCAGAGTTCACGCGCTCCTAAGCTCAAAGCCCCGTGCTGCGGGGATCAGGCTTCCCAGTGTTTGCAAGTTCCTAGGCACAAGTTCCCGCAACCCTGCACTGTGGGGAACACACTCCCAAAGATCATGCATTCCCAGGCTCAATTTCCTTCAGCCCCATGCCTCAGGGAACAGACACCCAGCTCTGCAGTGTGGGAGGTCTCAGCACAGGAACAAGGACGTCTGAAAACACCTCTGTCTGGGAGAAAGCCATCCGTGGGTTCTTGATCTGAAGGCAGACAATCCAGAGGGAGGGGCTCTGTTACTCACAGAGATCTGCCGCCTGGATGTCTGGATCCTTGGTGTCCATGGGTCTGTAGCTGTGGTTGCAGGTCTCTGTCCCTAGTGGCTGCAGGGTCCTGGTTTGCATCTGAGACCAGAATGGGTGGTGCTGAGGCCAGGATCCTAGTCTCAAGCAGCTCTGTTTCTCAAGATAGCGTGGTCTCTGTGCCTGTGCTGGCTGCCCAGGAGTGTCCGCGCTGGGGGCGAGGCTCCACCGTCTAAGACTGCCCAGTTTGGCAACTCTTTAGAAGACCTGCAGAATCTAACTGTCCCTAACTCATACACCCACATATCGCACATATCTGCACACTCCTCTATCGCTCCCTGGCTCTCTCACACTCTCTCCCACCCTGCCTTCCTGCCAGTTGCCATCTTCAGTTTTCTGAAGATTTCAATTAATTCCATCTAATCTAGTGAGTCATTTAGGATTGATGTTTCTTTGCTGATTTTTTGTTTAGAGGATTTATCCAGTGGTGTCAATGGTGTATTAATCTTCCCTACTCTGATTGTATTGCTGTCGATCTCACCCTTGATATCCTCCAGAAGTTTTTTTTAAATGTATTTTTGTGCTCCCATATTGGGTGCATATATGTTTTCCAGAGTTATATCTTCTTGTTGAATTGCTCCCTTTAATATTAGGACGTGTCCTTCCTTGTCTCTTGTTCTGGCCTTCACTTTAAGTTCTAGTTTGTCAAATTACTAAGCATTGCTACCCCCAACTTTTTTCTAATTTCCAATCACCTGGAAAAAATATTTCCATCCCTACACTATCAGCCTATGTGAGTCCTTTGTTCTGAGCTGGGTCTCTTGTAGACAGCAGATATAAGGGTCATGTTTTGTTATCCATTAAGCTACCCTATGTCTTTTGATTGGAGCATTTAATCCATTTACATTTAGGGTTATTGTTGATAGGTACTTGTTTGTCATATTTTTATTCTTTATGCCTTTGTTCCTTCTTCCCTTCCTATTTCTTCTTTTAACACCAGTCCCATTAGCATTTCTTGCATTGCTGGTTTTGTGGTAATAAACTCCCTTAGCCCTTTTTGTCTTTGAAGCTATTGATTTCACCTTCAATTTTGAATGATAATCTTACTGGATATAGTATTCTTGGAATATGACCCTTGCTTTGCATTACTTTGTATATTTCATTCCACTCCCTTCTGGTCTGATGTATTTCTGTTGAGAAATCAGTTGATAATCTACTGGGAGAGCCCTAGTTAACTTTCTGTCTCTCTGGTCACCAATTTAATTAGTATGTGTCTTGGTGTTGGTTTTTTGGGTTCATATTCTTTGGGACTCTGAGCTTCTTGGATTTGTGTGAGTTTTTTCTTCACAATATTAGGGAAATTTTCTGCCATTTTTCTTCAAACATGTTTTCTATTCCTTGCTCAGTTTCCTCTCCTTCTGGTACCCCTATTATGTGGAAGTTGTTTTGTTTCATGTTGTCCCAAAGCTTTGTTAGGCTCTTTTTCTTTTTTTAAAATTTCTTTTTCAGTTGCTGTTCTGCTTGGATGTTTTATATAAATATTCCCTCCCTTTATCTATATATTCATGTAATTTTTGAAAAGGAGAATAGAGTGAATATAAGCCCGAGTTTGGTAAGTGAAACTAATTGAGCTATTAGTATAAAAAGAGAACAAGTGAGGCGAGGAAAAACAAAAGCATAAATTAAAACAAAAACAATAAAACAAACTAATAAACAATCAAACAAACAACAACAAGAAGAAAGAACCAAAATTGCTAGAGAAGAAAGAGAAAAGAGAAGGTTTCATGGATTTGGAGCAGGGAAAAGGAAATTAGATATAGGAGCAAGCCAACAGAGACTACTATAATAATAATATGTCAATAAAGCAACTAAAGAAGATCAATTTTTAACAAGGAATAAAAAGAAAGGAAAGCAAAAAACTAAAGCAGCAATAAGAGAAGAAAAACAGGATTAAAAAGGTAGAAGTAAGAAGGAAAGGGTTTGCATAAAGGAAAAAATGAGATAGAGTAAAATAATGTAAAAATAAATAAAAACTGTTAATGTAGAACACTAATCCAAAAAATAAGAAATAGATGAAAAGATAAATAATAAAAATATTAAACAAGAAGATAAAATAAAGAAAAAATTTAGTTTCTTAGGTAAAAGATAAACAAATAAAAAAGTGAAGTAATGAAGTTTGTTCATAATCAGCACTTGGTTGAAGTTCCCAGCAATCCACTGCTCCTCTATGTCAGATAACACAATCTTGGTTTCAGGCAGTTGGGATCAATCTGCCTACTTCGTTTTTCTGCCTGTTTTCAGTTGTATTTACACTTGCATCTATTTCTGACACAGACTCTAGATAGATTGCAATATTTCTGTATTAGTTTCTGGGATCAAATGGCTCCTCAACCCAGTCCTTGAGGGCTCCCTCAGGGTATTTAGAATATTTGTTTCCCTGCCAAGCTCAAGGTTGGATGTGGCTGCATTTCTAGGAGGGGTCTGGTCTTCAGGTCAAAAATGTCTGCTCAGGTTTGGAGGGATTGAACTGTCCCAGAGCTGGCTTCCTGATCATCTCTCTCTATTTTGTTCCCCAGCTTCCTCAAAAACGCCTTCCCCTACACTGTGGCCTTGGTGAGTGTTTGTAATTAAAAGATCCTATGCACTGGGTTTAGCGAGTAAAAGCAAGGACATGATAAAGAGAGAAAACCCGCCACTGCATTGTCTCTCTCCCCGCAGCACTGCGTGGCTATTTCAGAATTTCAGACTGCCTTTCTTGGTGCAGCCTCCCATGTCTGTGGGCTTAGATCTAGAGTCCCCTGCTGCCAGCAGCCCTGTGGACCTGCTCCCATAGTCAAGCGCTACACTGTCCCCAAGGGACATGGGTTTGGTGTAGCACAGTTTGCTTCTGAAACTCTAGTCCTGGCTGCGCCTGTTTCTTCCTCCAGCCCAAATCCTTTATCCCACTTCTCTCTGGGTGACCTATGACCTTTTCATCCATGGATTGTCTCACTATCTCTGTTTAATTCCTCAATTCCAGGTGGATGTTATTCAATTCAGCTGTTTCTTCGATATGCTCTGTGAGAAGGTGCACAACCCATCTGCCTCTTTGGTCACCCTTTTGTCTCCCCCTGGAAAAACTTTTCATAAACCTGTAGCCAGGGAGGCTGCAGTCTTGGTGTTCATGGGTTCACAACCAAGGCAGCTGGTCTCTGGCCAGTGTGGCTATAGGGTCCTGGGTGGTGTCTGAGATCTTCCTGGGTGGAGGTAAGGCTGGGCTCCCAATCACAGCTGCTCTCCCCTTCAAGATGGTGTGGTCTCTACAGCAGAGCTGGGTGCCCCAAGAGAGATTTCAGCCATAGTAGAGGCTTCCCAGATAGGAGAGCCTAGTCCACTATCCCCAGCAGTCCTGCGGAATATAACTGTCCCTCACTCACACATACACACATGCTCCACACATTCACACACTCCCCTTTCACTCTCTCATTCACTCAAAGAACTGTCGCTTGATTTCATTTATTTTTTGTAGTTTTTTTAAGTCTCTATGTTATTCATTTCTGCTCCATCCTTATTATTTCCTTCTTTTTACTTACTATAGGCTTTTCTTTTTTGTTCTCTTTCTAATTCCTTAAGTTGTAGGGTTATATAGTTTATTACTGATTTTTCTTGATTTTTGAGGTAGGCCTGTAGTGCTAGGAACTTCCCTCTCAGGACTGCTTTTGCTGTGTCCCAGGGATTGGGGCTTGTTGGTATGCATTTTCATTTGTTTCGAGGAAGTTTTTTATTTCTTTCTTGACCTCATTGGTAAACCATTCATTGTTTAATAATAACATGCTATTTTGTCTCCATGTGTCTGAATGTTTTGGGGTGTTTTGCTGTAGTTGATTTCTAATATTATGTCATTGTGAACTGAGAATATGCTTGATATGATTTCAATCTTCTTGAACTCGTAGAGACTTGTTTTGTCTCCTAACATGTGGCCTATCTTTGTGAATGATCCATGTGCACTTGAGAAGAATGTATGTTCTGCTGCTTTGAAGAGAAATGTTCTATAAATGTCAATTAAAGCCATCTGATCAAGTGTGTCCTTTAGAGTCTCTGTTTCCTTGTTAAGTTTTTGTCTAGAAGATCTATCCAGTGAAGTCAGTGGGGTGTTAAAGTTCCCTACTATATCTATATTATTGTCAGTCTCTTCCTTAAATTTCTACAAGTTTTTTTTATATATTTTGGTGCTTCTATATTGGGTGCATATATTTTTATCAGGGTTATGTCCTCTTGTTGGATTGATCACTTTAATATTATGTGGTGACCATTCTTGACTTTTGTGATGGCCTTCATTTTGTATTCTATTTTGTCGGATATGAGTATTGCTACTTCAGCTTTATTTTTTCCATTTGCATGGGTATATTTTTTTCCATCCCTTCACTCTCATCCTGTGTATGTCTTTTGCTTTGTGGGTCTCTTATAGACAGCATGTAGTTGGGTCATGTTTTTTTTATCCATTCAGCTACCCTATGCCTTTTGATTGGAGCATTTAATCCATTCACATAGGGTTATTATCAATAGGTACTTATTTATTGACATTTTAATTCTGTATGCCTAGGTTTCTCTCTCTGTTTCATCTTCTCATTACAGTAGTCATTTCTTATAATGCTAGCTTGGACATGATGTACTCCTTTAGCTTTTTTTTCTTTTTTTTTTATGTGAAGCTCTTTATTTGACTGTCTATTTTCTATGATAGCCTTGGTGGATATAGTAATCTTGGTTTCAGATCCTTGCTTTTCATTACCTTGAGTACTTCATGCCATTCTCTTCTGTCTTGTAGAGTTTCTGATAAGGAATTAAGTGTATCCTTATGGGAACTCCTTTGTTGATAGCAGTATGCTTTTATCTTGCTGCCTTTAAGATTCTCTTTTTGTCTTTAACTTTTGGCATTTTATATATGATGTGACTTGGCATGGGCCTGTTTGGATTCTTCTTGCTTGGTTTTCTCTGTGCCTCCCCAACTTGTGTGACTTTTTCCTTTACCAGCTTAGGGGAGTTTTCTGCCATTATTTCTTCAAATATGTTTTTTTTAATTTTGTTTTATTGATTAAAATATTACAAAGGGTAGTACACATGTCACCTTTTTTTTCCCTTGACCTTTCCCCAGAGTCCCCCACCCCCCAGTGTTTTGTGTCCATTTGTTATGCTTATATGCATGCATAAAAGTCCTTTGGTTGATCTCTTACCCACCTCCCAAGCCTCCCTGGCCTTTCCGCTGTAGTTTGACAGTCTGTTTGATGCTGCTCTGCTTCTGTATCTATTTTTGTTCATCAGTTTATAATGGTCATTATTATCCATAAATGAGTGATGTCATGTGGTATTTTTCTTTCATTGACTGGCTTATTTCACTTAGCATAATGCTCTCCAGTTCCATCCATGCTGTTGCAAATGGCAAGAATTCTTTCTTTTTTACAGAAGCATAGTATTCCACTGTGTAGATGTACCACAATTTTTTAATCCATTCATATGTTGATGGACATTTAGGCTGTTTCCAAATCTTAGCTATGGTAAATTGTGCTGCTATGAACATAGGGATGCATGTATCCTTTCTGACTGGTGTTTCTGGTTTTTTGGGATATATTCCTAGAAGTGGGATCACTGGGTCAAATGGGAGTTCCATTTTTAACTTTTTGAGGAAACTCCATACTGTCTTCCATAGTGGCTGCACCAATCTGCATTCCCATCAGCAGTGCACGAGTGTTCCTTTTTCTCTGCATACTCTCCAGCACTTGTCGTTTGTTGATCATAGCCATTCTTACAGGTGTGAGATTGTACCTCATTGTTGTTTTGATTTGCATCTCTTGGATGATTAGTGACTTTGAGCATGTTTGCATATGTCTCTTGGCTTTCTGAATGTCCTCTTTTGAAAAGTGTTGAGAAAATTGGACAGATATATGGAAAAAAATGAACCTAGACTTCCAACTTACACCATACACAAAAATAAACTCAAAATGGATAAAGGACTTAAATGTAAGATGAGAAATCATAAAATTACTAGAGGAATCCAAAGGAAACAAAATCTCAGACATATGCTGAAGCAGTTTCTTCACTGATAAGCTCTTAGGGCATTGGAAACTTAAGAGAAAATAAAGAAATGGGACTACATCAAAATAAAAAGCTTCAACACAGCAAAAAAATAATCAACAAAACAATAAAAAAGCCCGCTGCATGGGAGAACATATTTTCCAATGTTATCACCGATAAAGGTTAAATCTCCAACATTTATAGGGAACTAATACAACTTAACAATAGGAAGATAAACAACCCAATCAAAAAATGGGCAAAGGACCTAAATAGACACTTTTCAAAAGATGACATTCAAATATGTTTTCTATCCCTTTCCCTCCTTCTGCCTCTCTGGCAATCCTGCTATGCTAATATTATTACTTTTCATGTTGTCCCACAGTTTCTGTAAGCTGTCCTCCTGTTTTGAAATTGTTTGGGTTTTTTTTTTTTTTTTGGTTTTCTGATTGTGTGATTTTTCCAACCCTGACTTTTAATTCACTGATTCAGCTTCAGCTTCCCCTAATATGCTGTATATTCCTTCCAATGTGTTCTTTAGTTGTGTTATGTCATTCTTTATTTCTGACTGTACTTTTTTCATAGTTATTATATATTTTTTATGCTGTTGAACATCTTTGCCATCATTACTCTGAACTCTGTTTGAGATAAATTTCTTATCTCTGTTTCATTTATCTCTTCTTCTGTATAATTCTCTAATTTTTTCATTTGGCTTTTTTTTTCTTTGTCTCTTCATTTTGGCTGTCTGTTTGAATTTGTGACTATGCATTAGGTAGATCCTCTACACCTCTCAATTTATAGTGCAGGACAGTGTCAAAGGATGTTTTTGACTAATTAGATCAGGCAAAGACTCAAAGCCTCCAGAGTCCACCTCTGCCTGCAGGCTGATAGGATTCCTACTTGAATTGCCCTGCAGGCAATGGTCCTCAGTTGTGGGAAGAGGGGTTTGTTTTTTTGTTTGTTTGTTTTTGTTTGTTTTTTTGTTTTTACAAAGTAGTGCAGTTGCTGTTGTGCTGTTGCCTGGAGGATAATTATTATTTTTAGTCCTTTAAGTGGTTTCAGAGCAAGGTTTTTTTCCAATAGTGTGGGTCATCTGTCTTCCCCCCTAGGCAAGGCAAATGTCTGTGTGGGAAAGATGTCCTCTGTTGTGTGAGGGAATGACTTATCCCAGGAATCTGAGGGTATCTGCTTTCTGAGTTCTAATCCCTGAGTCCCCAGTCCTGGGTTCTGCTCACACAGTTCCAGTCCACTCTGCTCTCCTTCTGCTGGAACACCATGTGGGTGGAGAAATGGGGAATTTTGTGCATTGGCTCTTTACAAAAGTGCCTGAATTTTTCAGCCATCACTTCCTGTCAGAGAGCAACCCGATTGCTTTTCACAGCCAGATGTTTTGTGGGTCCCCTTCTCAGTTCTGGTGGTCTTTGCTGGGGGGGTGCCCAACTTGGGGATTAGATCCAAGAGTTCTCAGTGGCAAATCCCCACTCTGAGATATCTCTATAGAACTTCAGTTGCTGTCTATGGGCCCCTGGTCAGCCCTTTGACACCTCCACCCCTCCTACCAGTCTTTATGTGGTCTCCACATTTGGTCTTCAGGTATCAGGGTTCTCTCCTGCCAATCTTACTTTAAGTATTCAGGAAGTGTTTCTGTATTTTAGTTGTAATTCATGTTTGTTCCTGGGAGCATGTCCATGCAGCATCCACTTACTCTTCTGCCATTTTTAATCTCTTGTAGTTGTTTATTGTTTCTAATAATTTTTAATGGAATCTTTAGGGTTCTCTATATACAGTATCTGATTGTTTGCAAAAGTGACAGTTTAACTTTTTCATTCCCTATTTATATGCCTTTTATTTATTTCTCTTGCCTTGTTGCTCTGCTAGGACTTCCAGCACTATGTTGAATGAGAGTGATGAGAATGGACATCCTTGTCTTGTTCCTGATCTTAGAGGAAAAGCTTTCAGTTTTTCACCATTGAAAATGATTTTAGCTGAGGGTTTATCATATATGGCCTTTATTATGTTGAGGTTCTTTCCTTCTTATTTTACTGATTGTTTTTATCATAAATAAATGTATCTTATCAAATGCTTTTTCTGCATCTACTGATAAGATCATATGATTTTTATCCTTTCTTTTGTTAATATGATGTATTAGATTGATTGATTTGAGAATGTTGAGCTATCCTTGTGCCCCTGAAGTAAACTCCATTTGATCATGGTGTGTTTTTTGGATATACTGTTGTATTCAATTTGCTAGTATTTTGCTTAGGATTTTTGCGACTGTATTCATCAAAGATATTTGTCTATAGTTTTCTTTTTTTGTATTATTTTTTCCAAGTTTAGCTGTCAAGGTTATAGTAGCCTCATAGAATGTGTTAGAGTATCACCTCTTATAAATTTTTTGGAAGAGTTTGAGAAGGATAGGTTTTAAATTTTCTTTAAACATCTTGTAGAATTCACTGATGAAGCAATCTGGTCCTAGAAATTTGTTTTTTGGGAGGATTTTGATGGTTGTTTCAGTTTCCTCACTGCTGATCAGCCCATTTAGATTTCCAACTCTTCATGATTTAGCTTAGGAAGGTTATATTTTCCTAGGGACTTATCCATTTCTTCTAGGTTATTGAATTTGGTGGCATAAAGTCTTTCATAACATATCTTTGAAGTCTGTGGTGACTTCTCTCTCATTTCTTATTTTGTTTATATGGGTCTTTTCCATTTTTTTTCTTAATGAGTCTTACCATAAGTTTGTCAACGTTATTAATCTTTTCAAAATACCAACTTTTTGATTTCATAAGGTTTTCTGTATTGTCTTTTTGTTCTCTACTTCATTTTATTTTGCTCTAAATTTTATTATACCCTTTCTTCTGTTGACTTTGTGTTGCTTTTGTTCTTCTTTTCCTAGTTCTGTAAGATATGCTGTTATGTTGTTTACTTGAAAATTCTCTTGTTTCTTGAGATCGGCCTGTAATGATATAGACTTCCCTCTTATTACTGCTTTCACTGCATCTCAGGTGTTTATTTCTTTTTAAAATCTTTATTGTTCAGATTATTGCAGATGTTCCTCTTTTTCCCCCATAGCTGCCCTCCACCTGGTTCCCACCCCACTCCATGCTTTCACCCCCACATACACTGTACCCATCCATAGGTGATATTTTTGTCCAATCTCTTCCCACACCCTCCATACCCTCTTCCCCTCCCCCCAAGAATTGTCAGTTCATTCCCTTTCCATTCTCCTGGTACTATTACATTCATCACTTTATTCTGTTCATCAGATTTTTATTCATTTGATTTTTAGATTCACTTGTTGATAGTTATGTATTTGTTGTCACTTCGTTGTTCATAATTTTTTTATCTTTACCTTTTTCTTCTTCTTCCTCTTCTTAAAGAATACCCTTCAGCATTTCATATAATACTGGTTTGGTGATGATGAACTCTTTTAGCTTTTTCTTGTCTGTGAAGTTCTTTATCTGACCTTCAATTCTAAATGATAGCTTCGCTGGGTAGAGTAATCTTGGTTGTAGGTTCTTGCTATTCATCACTTTGAATATTTCTTGCCACTCCCTTCTCACCTGCATAGTTTCTGTTGATAAATAAGATCACAGTCATATGGGTGCTCCCTTGTAGGTAACTGTTTTTATCTTGCTGCTTTTAAGATTCTCTGTCTTTTGCCCTTGGCATTTTAATTATGATGTGTCTTGGTGTGGTCCTCTTTGGATTCCTCTTGTTTGGGATTCTTTGCACTTCCTGAACTTGTAAATCTATTTCTTTCACCAGGTAAAGGAAGTTTTCTGTCATTATTTCTTCAAACAGATTTTCAGTATCTTGCTCTCTCTCTTCTTCTGGCATCCCCATAATTCTGATGTTGATATGCTTGAAGTTGTCCCAGAGGCTCCTTACACTATCTTTATATTTTTGGATTCTTTTTTCTTTTTGCTCTTCTGATTGGGTGTTTTTTGCTTTCTTGTATTTCAAATCTGCAATTTGATTCTTGGGATCCTCTAGTCTACTGTTGAATCTCTGTATATTATTCTTTATTTCAGTCAGTGTATGCTTAATTTATGACTGGTCCTTT
>PVJC01052105.1:0-11268 GCA_004026665.1 Murina feae
TGAATATACTAGTAACAAGTTGAGGTTTAATTAACTTAAAAAATTCCCACAAAGAGAAACCCAGGCTCAGATGGCTTCACTGGTGAATTCTACCAAATACTGAAAGAATTTTAAAACCAGTCCTTTACAAACTTTTCCAAAGAAACAGAAAAGAAAGGAATACTTCCCAACTCACTCTATGAAGCCAGTTTTACCTTGATGCACAAACTAGATACAGAGATCACAAGAAAACATTCCTCACGAATGTAGACCCAAAAATCCTCAACAAAGTATCAGTAAAAGAAACCGAGAAAAAAATGGAAAGGATTACACCCATGAAAAGGACCAAACACCACATGGTCATTTCAATAGACGAAGAAAAAGCATTTGACAGAATTCAACACCCTGTTATGATAAAAGCATTCAACAAACTGGCAGGAAATTTTCTTAACCTGATAAAAGGCATCTGCAAAAACTCACAGCTTAAAGCTTTCCCCCTAAGATTGAGAACAATAAGAATGTTAACTCTTGTCACTTGTATTCAGCAGTGTACTAGAGGTCTAGCAAGTTCAATCAGGCAAGAAAAGGAAATAAAAGACATCCAGATTGGAAAGGAAGAAGTAAAATTACCTCTATTTACAGAACATAATCTTGTACATAGAAAATTCTAAGGAATCCATAAAAAAAACTTAGAGTTAGTAAATGAGTTCAGAAAAGTTTTAGGGTACAAAATCAATATATAAAAATCAGTTTTATTTCTGTACACTAGCAATGAATAATCCAAACCTAGGAGTTTGGGTGAGGGGGCCTGAGGAGTGACTACTAGTGGACACCGAGTTCCTTTCTTGGGATGCTAGAATGTTCTGGACTTAGTGGTGATGGTTGCACAGCTTTGTGATATACTAAATTGCACACCTTGAAAGGCTGAATTTTATCTCAATAAAATTCTTTTTTCCCCTTTTTAAGAATAGTTTACTGTTAGCAAACATTGCCATGATATAGCACATCAAATGAATAAGGAAAAGAAACATAACTACATCTGCATAGATGATAAAAAGGCTTGACAAAACTCAACAAAACTCATCAAGAAAGTTCACTTCATTCACATGTTAGTAATTATAATCTTTTAAACTAATACTTTCATTAAAGTGGTTCAATATCTTATGTAAGATTATATTGCTAGTTTGTAGCAGGTAGAATTAAAACTTTGTTGGCTTCTAATCAATGTTGTTACACTATCAAACAAATTATTCTGTGTATGTGGAGAATAAACTTCAGAATATAAAAGGTGGTAAAGAGTGGTATAAAATTTGTTACCTTTCAATTAATTAATTAAGTAATGTATTTTTTATTTATTTTAGAGAGAAGGGAGGGAGGGAGGGAGGGAGGGAGGGAGGGAGAGAGAGAGAGAGAGAGAGAGAGAGAGAGAGAGAGAGAGAGAGAGAGAGAGAGAGAGAGAGAGAGAGAGAGAGAGAGAGAGAGAGAGAGAGAGAGAGAGAGAGAGATATTGGTTGCCTCCCGCATGCACCCTGATCAGGGATAGAACCCATAATCTAGGTATGTGCCTTGACCTGGAATTGAACCCATCACCTTTTGGGTATAGGAAGACTCTCCAACCAGCTGAGCCACCATTGGCTAGGGCTAAAATTTGTTACTTTTTTAGAATAAAAATTACAGATTTCCTTTCTTCTTTGTTCTTCATTGTTTTTCTGTTGTTTTGAGTTACTGATCATGTTAGGATGGAATTTGAGATAAAGGATGTTGAAGGGGTTTGGAATTTTCTAACTTTATTTTTATTGTTTACACTATTATAGATGTTTCCATTTTCAATAAAATTCTTTAAAATATTTCCAAAAGGGAAATAAATGCAAAAAAGGAAAGAGTAATGTCTTATTAGTTCCATTGTGGGAAAGAAGGGTGACACACCTCAGCTCTGGGGAGGGAGACTGGTGGCTGGAGGGCAGGAATGGGAAACTTTCACTCCACATAAATGTATTATCTATTTTTAAATATGAAAATTAAATCGAGCCCTAACCGGTTTGGCTTGGTGGATAGAGCATTGACCTGCGGACTGAAAGGTTCCGGGTTCGATTCCGGTCAAGGGCATGTACCTTGATTGCGGGCACATCTCCAGTGGGAGGTGTGCAGGAGGCAGCTAATTAATGTTCCTCTCTCATCGATGTTTCTAACTCTCTATCCCTCTCCTTTCCTCTCTGCAAAAAATCAATAAAATTAAAAATTAAATCAATAACGGCTAACATCTCCTGAGTGCCTACTATGTGCTAGGCACTGTTCTAGCACTTTATATGCATTTAATCTTCACGATGACAATCTTTTAAATCCTTATTTACAAAAAAGGAAAGTGAAGCATAAAGAAAATAAATTAAATGACGAAAGTAACACAGGCTGTCTGGCTCAGAGTCCTTGCTCCTGAACACTAGTCCATACCGCCTCTCAGAAATTTAAAGGAGTAGAAGAGGAGAAAGGAAGCAGGGGTAAGAGGTGGAGATGGAAGGGAAACAAGAGGGGAGGAAGAAGGGTAACAAGAGGAGGGAGGAGGGTATGTGCGGACTACACAGGGCAATTTAGAAGTGCAGGCCTCCCTTTCCCAAATATCCTTAAAGTTCTGACTGTGGTCACTTGAACAGACTACTGAAGCCTGGGTGCAGGGTAGCTGACTGTAGGCTAGGTCCCAGGAAAGCCAGTGAGCCTAGTGGTGAAGAGCATAAACTCTGGAATTAAATTGGAGTTAGAATCCCAGCTCTACCATTTTGTGGCTCTTTCTTAGAGCAAAACCTCTCTAAGCTTCAGCTTCTTCATCTATAAAATGGCAATAATAAAAATACTTGCTTCACAGAATTGATAAGAAGATTTAAATAACGTACTTCAAGCAAAAGGTGACCAGACGTCCCGCTTTTGGCGGGACAGTCCCGATTTTTAACCATTTGTCCCGCGACCCGCAGCGTTCATAAAAAGTCCCGATTTTTGGAAAGAGACATATGTACTACTCTTTGTAATATTTTAATTAATAATAATAATAATAAAAAGAATCCCCCCCTCGCCCCCCCGGTCCATGGTGTCCCGCTTTACCAATGTTAATTAAAATCTGGTCACCTTATTCAAGCACAGAGTGAAGGATAAATGGTAGCTATCATATAATTAGTTAACTGACTTTATGAACACTAGATGATTGAGTTATAAGCATAAAAATCAGTGGGAAGGTCAAACTCTGTAGAAGAAAGACCATCAAACAGATAAAGGCCAAAGACAGCAGCTCCAAAAGGGGAGAATGAAGAGCTGGAGTCATATACCCTCTGGCAATTTCAGTTTCTCATGGAAATGCCCAAGTCCACAAAGGAGAAACGAATTCCCACTGTGTACCTCTCAAGGTTCCTTGGTTTCTTTTTAATTTTTTAAAAATTTTATTTCAGAGAGAAAGGGAGAGAGACAGAAACATCAATGGTAAAAGAATCATTGATTGGCTGTCTTCTGCACGCCCCCCAACTGGGGGCCGAGTCCCACAACTCAGGCCTGTGCCCTTGACCAGAATCGAACCCAGGACCCTTCAGTCTGCAGGCCAACGCTCTATCCACTGAGCCAACCCAGCCAGGGCATTCCTTGGTTTCTTAGCAGCCCATTTCCACACCATGCCCAAAGTGGTCAGCACCAAAGCACTGCACTGCCAGCCTTCCCTTGCAATGACAACCTCTTCATTAAGGCTGTTTCCTGTCTGCTAACGGGTCCTACCTTATCTCTGATGGAATCAGTTCATTGCAAACCCTCCCAGACCTCTGGTCCATCCTAGTTTTAATTTCTCTACAATTGTGCAAATGACAGTCCAGAGCTAAGAAAGATCTAAATTTTATGCTTCAAAAACACGGGCTTTTTATTTTATATATATGTATTTATTAACTTCAGAGAAGAAGAGAGGTAGAAACATCAATGATGAGAAGGAATCATTAATCGGCTGCCTCCGGCAAGCCCTCCACTGGGGACGAGTGGGCAACCTGGGTACATGCCCTTGACCAGAATGGAAACCAGGATCCTTCAATCCACAGGCCGACGCTCTATCTACTGAGCCAAACCAGCTAGGGCCAGAAACACAGGCTTTTATTAAAATATACAGTATCTTAAAAAGGAGAACTTGAGGCATTTCTTTGTGTTATATACAATAAGAGAATCATGATCCCTTCAGATGATTTTTTTTGTTTTAATACTACATTCCTGAATTTTTTCTTCATTTCTGTTCTCCTTTTCATCAGTCACTCTGTCAAACCCTAGAACCAGGAACATAAAGAAGATCACAGACACAAAGAATATTCTCAGCAATTACAGACTTAACTCGTTACCCTCTAAAAGGAGCCCTGAGGCAAGATGCTATATTCCTTCCCCTTTTTCTTGGCCATATCTTACCATTTACCTTCACAGACATTAAGACATTGCACTATGACTCCTAAGGCCTTTGTCCTCCCTCAGTGACCTTTGAGGGAACGATCTTGTGTAAGCTGGGACAGAGGAGGAACTTTCTACACTTAAGGATTCCAGACGCTGAACAAGGCCTGGGAGAGGCTCTTAGCACGTTACGCAGCAATGGGTCTAGGCTGGGCCCAGCACTCGGGAGAAGACAGTAACTACCTCTGGAGCAAGAACAACTCCTTACACCTGTGTGTCCCTTCTTACTTTGGAGGTGGAGCCTTTGGCTGCTGGTGACTAGGAATCGGAAACTGTTCTTTGTGTCTCTCAGACAGGGTTCCAGGAAGGAATGCTTACTCTGTATTGCTAAATTTCCATCGAAGGACTTGTTTTCCTCCAGGAATTCTCCCTCTATCCAAATCCTGGTCAAGCAGGTGTCCAAAGGCCTGATGATGCTAGTCAAGGACATGACTTCTCTCTTTCCACATCTCAGTACAGAAGATTTCAGCTCAGAGACCCACCGGTGATAGACAGGGCAGGTCACACATCGAGAGAAGAACTCCTTAAAGTACTGAAAAGAAAGGAGGGTCCATTAGCTCAGGGATTAGCACTTTTCCTCCCTCCACCCCACTCTATCAGCACTTACAACAGCCTCCACTCAGCACACTCACCCAGGCTGGTGGAATAAGGACGAGTTATTGGTGGCAAAATAGGCACAGAAAGTTGGTTTGAATAGAGGAACTAGAATGTCTTAGATGCAGAAGGCAGGCTTGTAGGGAGATGTGCCAAATTAAAGACTAGCCAGAATGGGCCCACTGAGAAGGCTGGTGGTTAACGTTTCAATGGTGTGGGGCAGTAGCTGGGCAAAGGTCTCTCCTGCCTTTGGGATCCAGTCCTGACCTACATGCAGGAATGTCTGGGAGGGTACTGAGGTAGGCAGAAAGACTGTCTAGGTGGAGGGACAAAAGAATTCAAGGGACAAAAGACACAGGCAGCAAAGAGAAGAGTAGGGACAGATGCAGCCGGCAGAAAGAGTATCACAGGCTCAAACTCTACCTTCACTGTTAGTTGAACGACATAGAGAAACAGGTACCTTTAAGACTTGACTTGGAGTCTCTGGGGGAATGTGCATGAAGACACCCCCCGGCACTTTCTGTAACATCAGCACATGGCACTCGAGGAACCGGACAAAGCCATGTGAGCCAAACAGCGAGGCATTGGTTCTTTTCACCAACTCGCGAGCCTTGGAGAAGTGGTACTCAAACAGGTACCACTGTGAGTCCTGGGCAAACCTGGAGGGAAAACACTGCAGCTCTGAGCTCTATCCCCTGCTTACTAACCATGGCCATCTCACAGAAGCATTATTTTTTTAAGGCTCTGAAACGTCCTTGATAGTGAGAATTGTGATATGGGAAGTGGCCAAGGTTGCTAATTTGCATACAAGTTACTTTCTTGCATGTAAGTGGCAAGCAAGACTTAAAAGGAGACGACTGATATTCAGCCTTGCCATGGGTTATCTAGCACTTACATGTAACCCCAAACTTAACCATCAACCTATAGGCCTAGACCTGCTGAAGAAAAAGAGGAAAAGAAGATCTCTTCTAGTAAGATAGGGATGGAGGTGACAGCATTTAGAAGTGGGTCAGAGATGTGAAAGAATGACTCAGTGTCCTTAAATTTCCACCCTTCCCCACAGACCCGAGTAAGACTGGCACCACACATTACCACATGGCCAGAGAGGAGTGGAGCCCCAGCATGACATTGCTCTGAGAGGTGAGAACGCAGCTATGCTCATAGTATTGAACGAAACGCAGACACTCTGCAAAGGGCCGGCACAGCAATCCTGTGGACAGAGAAGGTAGCCAGGCTACTAGAAGTGGTCCGTGTAGGAACTGGTTTCGAAGGTGTGTGGTGCAGGGGAGGAGGTCTATGTAAGGCAGACACCCCTGAATCACAATGTGGTTCCTAGGCTTTGCAGAGCCAGGAGCTGGGAGCAAGGCCATGCCAGGGGCCAGCTCATGGCTGCCTGTGTTCCCAACCTCAGGCCCCACCTAAGGTCTGAATCCCTCAGGAGTACAACAGAGCCATGCACAAGACTTACCTTTTCCGTAGAGCAGCAGATCTAAGCAAGCGGAATAGAAGCAGGCCAGGCCAAGGATATCATGACCCTGGGAAATGAGCGCCCACTGACTGTCCAGCACATGGACACACAGATCAAATCTGCCAAGAGACAGAGCCACTGGGACCAGCTAGGGAGTGGGGAGCACAGTGCAGGACAGGAGGGGCTCTTACACCTTGCAAGCAGCCTAACATCCTGTGCACCTCCTCTCCACAGCTCTATTTATACAGAGAGCATCTGTACCTGGGACCAGAGCCCTCTATAAGCAAAACAAGTGGGAAAATGCCTCTAAGACAGTTTCCAGGGAGTTGAACTACTGCAATTCTCTACCCCTCTAAAGGGGGAGGGAGGGAAGGAAGGGGGGAGGGAGGGAGGGAGGGAGGGGGAGAGAGAGAGAGAGAGAGAGAGAGAGAGAGAGAGAGAGAGAGAACATATGGACACAGACAACAGTGTGGTGATTGCAGGAGTGGGGAGTGGGGGGTGGGTGGAGGTAAAAGAGGGCATAGGAGGATAAATGAACATGGAAAAAAATGAATAAAAAAATTATTTTTTAAAAAAGGAGCTCAGACTGTGCATCCCACTGCTAACCCCCACACCTAAGACAGTGCTTCCTGTAGTAACAGAAGAGACAGCTGTGGGAATGAACAGCTGTCTCTTCTCATCTCATCTTCCATGGGAGATCATACCCTCCCCTCTTAAGCAATGAATAGAAATGAAAAAAAATGATCTTAATACTTCTTCTTGAGAAATGCAGATCTAAAGAGAACCGAGAGAACCAGATTCTGCAGAGCTGGTTTCCGGAGGTGCCCGCATATTTCATGAGCTTGAAAACCTAAGGAGGTAAGAGTACTGTGAGGTCTGGCTGTGAGTCTGGCCTGTCTGAAAGCCTCAGGCCCACCAGCCCCATTACCCAGCTTGATAGAGACGTCAAGGTGGCCGAGACAGAGCTTGGTGTAGGCCAAGGTCTGCATGAGCTGCGCGGTGGCCAACAAGCCATCTCTGGAGAACCAGCACAGGCTGCTTTTCTGAATGGCCATTTGTTCGCAGTGCAGCCACTTCTCCGTGTCACCCACGTTCTGGGAGAACTGGGCGAGGGCCACGTAGGTAGAGACAACCTGCGGGGCAAGAGCATTTGGGCAAAACATTCTGACTGTGCACGTACACTCCATTCCACCCCATCCCATCCTGCATAAGTGCCCATGCTGGTGCCACGCTGCTCATTCGGCCAGGACTCCTGCTGTCCCTCCACCCACCTCCACTCCAGCTATGAAGACACAGCCTCCTCACCCTTACACTTCTAATGTGGTTATTCTCACTGCCTGTCCTTTAGACAAACCATTTTCTCAACCTGCCCTCGTCTTTTCTCCAATCCCAGATTTTCCCTTGTAGCACACTGGCCAACACATCAGTGTTGTCTCTAATTAAGGCCTCCGGTTTTTGTTCTTTAGAGCTCTTCAGCATTGCTGCTGGATTCCTGGAATAACTGTGTGCACATCTGACATAGCTGATGACTCTCTTCTCAAAGGAGTTTTCAGGAGGTCTTAGGACACTATGCGTTCTCGGTTTCCCTCCCATTTCTCAGGTTCTTGTGCTGGTTTCTCCTTGTGAATCTGACCTCTTCACACTGGAGCTATTAACTCAGTCCTTGGACCTTCTCCCATTCTCTTGGTGACCTCACCGAATTTCCTGGCTTTAAATACCATTTATATACTGATGATTCCATATTTCTATTTCCAGCCCAGACTTCTCTCATGAACCACAGTTTATATTCAACTGCCTACACATCTCCACCTGGATGACTAACGGGCATCTCAAATTAAATCTGTCCAAAACCCTGCAGCCAATCTTCCTCCAAATCTGTTCCTTCTACAGACTTCCCCATCCCAACTAAGAGGATTTCTATCCCTCTGGAAGTCCACATTGCAAATCCTGGGATTATCCTTGACACCTCTCTCTCACATCCCAGAATTATCTGTGAGTGAATCCTGTTGGCTTTCTCTTGAGAGAAGACCACTCCTCCCCTTCCTCTGCCACCACAAGCCAAGCCAACCATCCCTTGCCTGTGTTATTGTAATAGCCTCCTAATTGGTCTCCCAGCTTCCACTCTTGCCCCTTTCAGTTTATTTTCAATATGGCAGCCAGAATAATATTAAAATATAAGTAGATCCTGTCATTCCTTTTACAATAAAGGCTGAAACCACATTAGTAGCCTGTAAGGCCTGCAGGATCTGTCATCCACCCCTCCCTCTGACCCAGCTCCTTCCCCTTTAGTCACGCTGGCTTCCTCACTGTTGGTCAGACACAGAGGGCACGCCTTATGCACTCACAGTGCCCCCTGCCTGCACACTCTTCTCCCACATGGCCTTGTGGCTTATTTTCTTGCCTTCTTCAGGTATTCGCCCAAATGGTACCTATTCAGGGAGGCTTTCCCTGACTGCCTTACATGAACTGCACCCATCACTCCTCGACCCCCAGGTCCCCTGCCTCCACTTATTTTTTCTCCATGAAATTATTATTATCACCTAATACATCATATATTTCACTTTTTTATTAGCTATTTCCCTGGAACCAAGATCAGTGCCAGAACCTAATAGGTGCTCATCAAATATTTGTTGAACAAATGGATGATGAGAAAGAGAGAGAGAGAGAGAGAGAGAGAGAGAGAGAGAGAGAGAGAGAGAGAGGAGAGGGAAGGAGAGGGAAGGAGGGAGAAGGAGAAGGAAAGAGAGAGGCTAAACTTAGGAAGACACACTTCTCTTTCTTCCTCCTTCTTTTCCCTGAGTTAGCAATTGAAACCCTTTTTTTAGATCATGAACTTCTTTGAGATTCTGATGAAATCTATGACCCCTTCCCGACCTTCGACCCCCCCCCCCAAATGCTCTTTTGAACACACACACACACACACACACACACACACAGTTCTACATTCAGTTCAGTGAGTTCACAGGAGGCTTCATGCCTGGAAAACCCATCTATAAATTGCAAGTTGAGAAGCCCTGCTCAAACCCATGGTCAGTGGCATCCTATTAAATGTGGGTTATTGTGGGATCATGCAAAACCCAGGAACTTGGCAGCATCTGGCTCCCTGGCATTTTAGATTTCTGAGTAGGTCTGGGGGTAAAGCAAGGACTGGTTTACCTGGGCTTCATTTGCAAACTCCTCGGCTGAATTCTTCTGCATCAGCGTGGCCAGGCAGGCAAACCTGTGGCTGCTGGCTGTGGCCTCCAGGTTATAGAGCCGCCAGAGCAGGGAGAGGCACTGCACCTGCTGCTGCAGGACTGCCAACCTCTTCTTTCTGTTGTGAAGCACAGGTGGTTAGCGTGCCTCTTCTTTACCAGTGCCCAACTATCCCTCCCCACAAGAAATCCAAGCCTGCTCCTCCCTGGGCCAGCTACAGACTTCTAAACTCAGAAATGCTTCTGGCATCCACCCACTTCTAGCCTCTTAGCCCTTTATAACTCATCCCTCTTGACCAGGAAAAGTTCAGAGAAGTTTTTAAATAAAGGTTTACTCTTTTAATTGCTATTTTGATTAAATATATTTCTTTTAAATGACTATAGCTCAATAACTAGGTAGAAATTTTTATATCAGACAAATAATAAATTGCTACCTAGTTACATATCTGTATATCCAGAGGACACAGAGTAACACCATACTCCCAAAACAAAAGTCCTCATTCTGTTACATCTAACTGGCTAGGGAAGTACAGCAGAACTAGAACTGTTTGTGATATGCTTAAAAAAAGGAGACTGAGGTCAATACGGCAAAACTCTAGGCTGGCTCCTACTTTAGTTTCTCTGTGGCCCTAAAGGGGACCAGCGCAACTTGGCCAGCTTCTCACTTCTCACAAGGGTTGTCTGCAGGTTGGCTCAGGGAACGGGGATGCCAATATTTTTCCAGGAATGTCTGGAAAAGGACACCAAACCAGGTCCAAGGGAAATTCTTTTTCAGCAGTCGGAGAGCTTGCCTAGCCAGTTTTTTGGCCAAGGTGATCTGTCCCATGTTGAAACAGACCTAGACATGGGAAGAAGAAACAGTAATGCAAATGTGGGAAAAGCAACCTGGACAAGGTCCTTGATATAACACACTGGCTCTTCTATTTTGGGATGTGCACTTAGGGCCAATGAGGTGCTTGAGTGAGTGCACTGAGTTGGAGCAGAGCCTGGCTACTCTATCAAGCACTAGTAGGGCCATGAGCAAATAAAGGAGAAAATAGGGTTAAGAAGAAAGTACCCCCCATATTGTCAGTGAGCAGTAGAGGAAGGTTCTGGTTTAGAAAGTGATGCTACTAGACTGAGGTGGGATTGTCATTTGGGCAAGGATTCACATGCTGCAGAAAGCATCTGAAATACCACCTCACATATAAAGATAAGTAACACCGGGGGAGGGACACTGGGGAAGGAACACAGGGCTAAGTGACAGGGTTGGGGAGATTTTCAACTATATGGTTTTTTTTCTTCTAGCTTTATTAAGTATATTAATGTGGACAATGTGTTTTTTTCTTTATTGAGATCTAATCAACATATAACATTGTATTAGTTTCAGTTGTACATGATTCATTATCTTCTATAATAAAAGCGAAACATGCAAATGTGACCGTTACCACCAGCCAATCAGAGCGGCTGTATGCAAATTAACCCAGCCAAGATGGAGGCCAACAGCCAATCAGAGCGGCTGTATGCAAATTAACCCAGCCAAGATGGAGGCCAACAGCCACGGAACTTGAGCAAACCAAAGGGTTCTGTTGCAACTGCCTG
>PVJC01052106.1:0-11242 GCA_004026665.1 Murina feae
GAGGATCAGGGAGCAGGAAAAGGCTGGCCTGACCATGAGGCAGGGTTTTCTCTGCTTTCTGGTGGCTGGAGGAAGATGGGCAGTAGGCAAGCTTGGGAGGCAGGCCGCACCCAGCCCTGGCCACAGCTCAAAAAAGAGAACAACATGCTGGGGAGGGCAAGAGTCTGAGAGATCAACATAGAGGGGGTGCCTGCTCCAAGCCTCCACGGTGTGCCTGGGGGCAGGTTCCCAGCAGGTAGACACACACAGGAGGACTGCTCCGAGCCTCAGATGCGGCTGGGGGTAGGTCCCCAGTGGTGACACACACACACACAAAAGGCGCCCGGCAGACTGGGGCCATCATAGGATATCCACTGAGGGGTCCCAGACTGTGAGAGGGCACAGGCCGGGCTGAGGAACTTTCTCCACCCTGAGTGCACAAATTTTTGTGCACCGGGCCCCTAGTGTCATCATAAGATGGCTGCCCCCACATCATCACAAGATAGCCACCCCCACGTTGTCATAAGATGGCTGCCACAAAATAGTTGACAGGGGAGGGCAGTTGGGGGCTCTCAGGCTGGCAGGGAAGGGCAATAGGGGGTGATCAGGCTGGCAGGGGAGGAGTTAGGTGTCAATTGGGCCTGCAGGGGCGTGGTTAGGGGGTGATCAGGCTGGCAGGCAGAAGCGGTTAGGGGCAATCAGGCAGGTAAGTGGATGAGTGGTTAGGAGCCAGCAGTCCCAGATTGTGAGAGGGATATCCCAGATTGGAGAAGGTGCAGGCTGGGCTGATGGACCTCCCCCTCCCATGCATGAATTTTGTGTACCGGGCCTCTAGTCCTGTATAATAAAAGGGTAATATGTAAATAGGCTGAACGGCAGAACAACCAAACAACCAATCAAAGTGTAATATGCTAATGATATGCTAAGGATGCTCAACTGCTTGCTGTGACTTGCACTGACCACCAGGGGGCAGACAGTCAATTGGTTGACCAGTTGCTATGACATGCACTGGTCACTAGGGAGCAGATTCTCTGACTGGAAGATTAGCTTGCTGCTAGGATCCGGCTGATTGGTACAGAACCAGATGGGCTGGACACGCCCTGGAGCACTTCCATGATCCCTCCCCAGCCCAATCGTGCACTCATGGGGTCCCTCAGCCTGGCCTGCTCCCTCTTGCAATCTGGGACCTTTGGCAGATGTGGAGAGCTGGTTTCAGCCTGATCCCACAGGCCACTCCTGTTGGGAGGGTGCCAGACACAGGCCTCATGGCTACAGTGGCGTTAATCTCTCCTGATCAGGACTGACTGGGCATGAGTCCGTGGCAGGCACAGTGGGGCCAGGATGAGCGGGAGTGGGAGATAGGAGCTGTGGGCAGTGTTGGACTGTGGGTTTTGGCCCAATTCCTGCAGGCTACCCAGAGGGACCCCACCCATGCATGAATTCGTGCACTGGACCTCCAGTTCTTAATAACAGCTTCATTCTTTTTTCTTCTTTTCTTTTTCTTTGTTTCTTTTCTTCCTTTCTTTCTTTCTTTCTTTCTTTCTTTCTTTCTTTCTTTCTTTCTTTCTTTCTTTCTTTCTTTCTTTCTTTCTTTCTTTCAAGAATGTGGTTAAGATCTGTGGAGCAGGACAGGGTGGAGAGAGGTGAAGTGTGACAGGAGAGGCAGGGGAGGTGGGGGACACCTGTAATAGAGTCAGCCTCTTTCTTTTAAGAGGGAGAAGCCAAGAAGCAGTAAAGCCTTGTTTGTGAGGTTCTGTGGGCTCTGAGTAACAAATATTTCCTTTCCTAGGAGACCGCTGTGGGTCTCTGCATCCCTGGGTGCAACACAGAGACTATTGCTACCACCAAAGCATAGAGATGGTTTCTTGGCTAAACTGTTCTGATCTTTGTGTCTCTTTGAATGCTACATTTTTAAAGACTGGAAGGTATAGATTGAAGGTGAGATTGATTTCATTCTCTATTTCTGGAACATGAACAAACAGCAGATACCAGTCGAAACAAGGGCTCAACTGTAGATATAAAACCCAGGATCAAGGATATTTTCTTGTTTAAATTTTTACTACTCTTTCCTAGTGTGTCCACTTCAGCACACCGTTCTTTTTCATCATAACACACGTGCCCTCCCTGTAGAAACCCAGCAGTTATGTTCCTTCTGCATGCATTGTTCTCTCAGATATAACCATTACTACTTCACCTCCTTCAATATTTATTCAGTATCACCTAACCCAACAGTGCTTTTTAAAATTGCAACCTGTGTATCATGTCCACTGCACAGCCCAGACATTCTCCTCTGTAACCCTCTTGCCCTGCTCTAATTTTTTATAACACTTGTCACCTTTTTACAGACCATATTATTCTAATGTTCCTTTATTCCTATCTGGCTGACACCCTCCCCAGAAGCAGGAATTTTTCTCATTTTTACTCAATGATATACGTCAAGCTCAAAGAATAGTCACAAGGTTCAATGAATGATAAAATGAGTTAAGAAAGGTAATTCATTTTTCTGGTGTATTGTTCTCTTAATTATAATATTTTCTATCAGTTATTTTGTTTTTTTCTTTTTATTTAATTCCTGGCTTGAGAAATGTACAGATTTTTGGTGTTTAATTTATCAGTGGGCATATATTGACTTATAATTATGATTATTTCTCACTTGACACAAGTTCAGTATTTTCATCCCTAATGCACTTTTACTGTTAATACTTTTGTGTATATTGGGTCCATGCAGAATTTCATGAAGTTACTTGCAGTGAATCATACTTGGCTTGGCCTCTCTTATAAAAAAGCAGACAATGGATGGAAGTGGGAGGATGGCTCCACTCCTTCTCCTGACCTGTAAGTATATAATTCAATTCCTTATTCCTTTTTTTCAATGTCTTTCACTTAAGGAGCTGGAGAAAATATAGATGATTACTGGGAGCAGAATTTAGACCTTTTTATTTCTTGCTTTCATTATTTCATATTATACTGCCAGCAACTTCACAAATTATAAAGTCATTTACATGTTTCATAGTTTGTATAAATATGCCTCAAATATTACATGCTCTGATTGATCACTATTTTAGATAATGAATATAATATAGGGAGGAAATTCATTATATATGAATTTTGGGATCTCTCTAGTACTTTATTAGGAAGAAGCACAGAACTGCTATTCCTCATCCAAAGAATTTGGGCCTTTTATGGTTTCAAGTACATATTGCTAAATTGTTATCCAAAAACTTTGCATTAGACAACTATGACTATATATACATCATTATCTCTCTCTTTCTCTCTCTCTCTCTCTCTCTCTCTCTCTCTCTCTCTCTATATATATATATATATATATATTCATAGAATACATATACTATGTATACAATAATATATATGTTGTGACATTGTATATGTGTACTGTATATATACTAGAGGCCCAGTGCACAAAAATCTGTGCACTCCATGGGGGGGGTCCTTTGCCTGGCCTGTGCCCTCTTGCAGTCTGGGACTCTTCGAGGGATGTCCACCTGCTGGCTTAGGCCTGCAGGCCTAAGCTGGCAGTCAGACATCACTCTGGCAGCCCGGGACCCTCGGGGGATGTCCACTTGCCAGTGGGAGCAGACCTTAGCTGCAGTCGGACATCCTTAGCCCTGCTGAGGAGGCAGAAGATGCTCCCTTCAGCCTGGCTTGTGGCTGAGTAGAGCTCCCCCTGTGGGAGTGCAATGACCACCAGGGGCAGCTCCTGCATTGAGTGTCTGCCCCCTGGTGGTCAGTGTGTGTCATGGTGACCAGTCATTCCCAGTGGTTCTGCTGTTAGGGTCAAATTGCATATTACCCTTTTATTATATAGGATTATATAGGAAAGAGGCCTGGTGCATGGGTGGGGCCAGCTGGTTTGCCCTGAAGGGTGTCCTGGATCAGGATGGGGTTCCCACTGGGGTGCCTGGCCAGTCTGGGTTAAGGGGCTGAGGGCCGTTTTCAGGGAATGGGGTCTTGCTGGGGTGTCTGGGCAGCTTGGGTGAGGGGCTGATGGCTGTTTGCAGGCTGGCCACAGGCCCTGCAAGGTGGGTGTCCCCACTACTGGGATGCCTGGCCAGTCTGGGTGAGGGGCTGATGGCTGTCTGCAGGCTGGCCATAGCTCCCATTGACCCAATGTCCCAGCGAGGCTGGCTGGAAGTAGGTTTCTGGGATTTATTTAACTTCTATAATTGAAATTTTGTTGCCTTGGTCCCCCTTTCGAAGCCTGGATTGGCCCTGGCAACCCAATATTCCAGCCTGGCAGGTATATGGGGTTTGTTTATCTTCTATAATTGAAACTTTGTAGCCTTGAGTAGAGTTCAGGGCCCACAGGGCCCTGGCTTTCTCCATTGCCCGGGACAACTCCAGCTCTGTGGCCTCTGCTATCTTAGCTGAGTTAATTTGCATATTTGGTCCTGATTGATTGGTGGGCGTGGCTTGTGGGCATGGCTTGTGGGTGTCATGGAGTGAGGGTCAATTTGCATATTACTCTTTTATCAGATTAGCTATATATTACCAAGCTGTTTCATTGCTCTGAGACAATTTTATTTAATATTTCAAAGTTTTAATAATTTTGATAGCTGATTAATTTTGTTCTCTTAGGGTATCTTCTGATGTTTTATGAGTCTGTTTTTCCATATATATATAAAATAAACACACATATTATATATAACTAGAGGCCCGGTGCACAAATTCATGCACAGGTGGGGTCCAGCCAGTTCGTCCTAAATCAGGGCCAATCAGGCCAGACTGACCTGTGCGAGGGGCCATGGGCAGTTGGCCAGCTGGTCCTCCTGATTGGAGGAGGGGGGCTGATCAGGGGCGGGGCTGGCCAGGGGGAGGGGCTATGGTCTGTTAGACAGCTGGCCCTGACCTCTGGCTGAACTCCCAGTTGAGCTCCCGGTTGAGCTCCCAGTTGAGGGACAGTTTGCATATTAGCCTTTTATTATCTAGGATATTCTATACTTCATGAGTAATAATTTTTGCTAACTTTTATATCTAACTAGAGGCCTGGTGCACAAATTCATGCACGTGTGTGGTCCCTTGGCCTGGCCGGCAATCAGGGCTGATTGGGACCACCTTGCCCAGTCCTGATGGGGGTGATTGGGGCCAGCAGGCCTGGGGGAGGAACTGTGGGAAGTTGGCCAGCCATGGAAGGTTGGCTGTAGGACTGCACTCTCCACCAGGGGTCAGCTACTGCATTGAGCGTCTGACCCCTGTTGGTCAGTGAGCATCATAGCGACCAGTCAACTGGTCATTCAGTTGACTGTCTTAACGGTCACTTAGGCTTTTATATATATAGATGTAATGTATTTACAAGTAAAATGTCCTTCCTTCAACTGTTGCTGCACATGCACAGTTGAGTGGTTTCTATCATGCTGATCTGTACTTAAACTTCATTTTATAGCCCAGGTCTTAGGTTATGTTTTTCATGCTATTGACATAATTTTCCAGGCAGACCATTCTCTTTCTCTTTCTACAGGTGTATATTTTCCCACTTATAAATAACTAGGGGCCCGGTGCACAAAAATTTGTGCACTGGGGTGGTTGGGGAGGGGGGTCCCTCAGCCCGGCCTGTGCACTCTCACAGCTTGGGACCCCTCTGGGGATGGCCACCTGCTGGTGTGCCTAGCCAGCCTGGGTGAGGGGCCAATGTCTGTTTGCAGGCTGGTCAAGCACCCCAGTGGAGATCCTCATCCCAGAGGGTGTGGCAAGCCTGGATGAGGGGCCAAGGGCAATTTTCAGGCTGGCCACAGCTCCCACTGACCCTCTGGGCCATTGACTGGGAAGCAATGGAGTGGCGCTGGCTACCCCATAGGCTTCCCAGGAGGGGGCATGGGGTCCCCCCACCCCCCAGGCTTCTCCACCTGGGAGGCCATTCCAGTGTTGCTGGCCACCAGATCAGCCTCCCAGCAGGGGGCTTGCGGGACCTCGCTTGCCCCGCTTGCCCCGGGAGGCCGTTGGGGCCCCTGTGGGCCTCGCAGCAGGGGGCTTGCAGGGTCCCGCTTGCCCCGGGAGGCCATTGGGGCCCCGATCGGCCTCGCAGCAGGGGGCTTGCGGGGTCCCGCTTGCCCCGGGAGGCCGTTGGGGCCCCGATCGGCCTCGCAGCAGGGGGCTTGCGGGGTCCCGCTAGCCCCGCTTGCCCCGGGAGGCTGTTGGGGCCCCAATCGGCCTCGCAGCAGGGGGCTTGCGGGGTCCCGCTTGCCCCGGGAGGCCGTTTGGCCCCGATTGGCCTCCCAGCAGGGGGCAAGGGGTCCGGCCAGGCTGGTCCCCGCTTCCCCGATACCTTCTCCACCGGGGAAGGCATCTGGCGGCCCAGAGCGCCAGATACCTTCCCAGGACCCAGGCTCCCAAGATGGCGGAGCCCAGGGCTGCGGCCTCCGCCATCTTGGCTGGGCTAATTTGCATACAGTCACTCTGATTGGCTGGTGGGCGTGGCTTGGGCCATCCCGAAGAAACGATTAATTTTAATATTACGTTTTTATTAGTTTAGATTATCACATTTTGTAAGTTTATTTATTACTTACATGTCTACCTCATCTCTTCTAAAATGTATGAATTCTTTGAAAAGAGGGAGAGTGCCTCTACTTTCTTGAGATCCCCATAGCACCTGGTATAATAAATTTCACACAATATGTCTTTGAGTAATGCTCTTTGATTTGAATACAGTGAGTATGGCCAGTGACTCGTATTTTCGAAACTTTATAGGGGTTTACCAGAGCCAAGTCCAGAGTTCCAGGGGAAATGTGTATATGCAAATGCACATACCATTGATTTTGATAACTGCACCAGGCCCTTTTCATGCATGTGTGAGAGGGCTGCCTGTGGAATACGTCAGAAGAAGCTATGAGGTTTGAATCTCCATAATATTTCAGATTCAAGATCTGCCTGCCTTTAGTCTACTGTTATTTCATGATATTTGTAAAGCTTTTGTTTTCTTGGCACAAAGAGATAAATGAGTTAATGATAGAAGGAGACAGTGTGTACGATCACAGCAAAAATATCATGGTAGCCCAGAAAAATGAAATTTCAGAGCCTCTTTGTTTTGTGAAAATTGCATAACAGTTAATAAACATGTCATTCATCATGAGTAATTTTGGTTTCTTTTTTATATTTCAAACTTTACTTATTCATTTACAATTGCAAATTCATGGAAACAAAACTTCAAAACAAATGCAGTGAGAAATATGTGATAATTTAACCTTTACAAAGAATGGCAAACATAAAGAAATATCAATGGTAACATAAAGAAAAATACCAAAACATAAATTTATTTAAAACAAATTTCTGGAGTAACTTTATTTTTTTTAAGTTGTTTGCAGAAGTCTTCCTAGCAGATTTTATGATATGTCAGTTTCACTCCATCTTTAATTCCTTGCTTTTCATCTTAGTGGATAACATATCTTCTGTGTCAGAGGCTGCTTTTAAATGGACTCTGGCTCTTTCCTCTCATCCCACTTTGCTTCAAGTTTTTATTACACTAACTACCCCCCTACATACATTCAATCACTTTCATTTAAAATGCCTTACCTTCAAGACACAAGCATACCCATCCCTTTAAACTCCTCTTCTAATTACCCCTTTTATAAGTTTCTCTACAGAGTGAATGTACTTGAACAAAGAATGTACAATGGTTATGTACTTCCCCACTTTGCAATCATTGCTCAGAACTCCGTTACACATCTTACCTTTCTTCTCTTTATTCAACCCATTGTGGCTGAAACGCAATGTAAGGAAAGACTGAAAAGCTTTAAAGAACCGTTTATGGCTTCATGCTGTTTAGCCACGTGGAGGAGTTTGTACTTGGCAGGAGCCTACTCAAGCCTTTTAGGAGAGAACAGCTAAGATTTATTTCATCCTGAGGTAGGGGATATGCTTTGGGAAAACTGAAAGGGCACACACCTTTTGAAACCGACCTTAACCTGAGGTTGCTTATTTGCAGAAGAAGAAATCCACGACAGGGGAATTCCAGTCATTTTCTTCATATCCTTTCTGAGTAGTTGTAATGAAAAAGCCTCCACCAGACAACTTCAAAGATAAGGGTAACTTTACACATCAGGTTTCGCATTCACTCACAATCACTAAATAGAAACAAAAGGTAAAGAGATCTAGAAGACTTAAAAACCAGACAGGAAGTTGGTTTTGAGATAATAATCTATGTTGTCAAAATAAGCTATATTTGCCAGTGAAGCTCTAAGAGTTTAAAAGTTTCATGAAATATTTTTGTTCAAATTTAAAATTTATTTAAACTCTCTTGTCTTATGTCAACTGACTTCATCATTAGATCATCTACTTGAGGTCATAAGATGGCTACTGATGCCATGAATATTACATTCCCATAGCTTTAGAGCCGATAGGAAGAATAATTTAATAGTCACTTAAAAGACCCAACTTTCCCTAAGATTGAGTGGCATACGCTGAAACAATATGGAGACCAGAGGCGTGATGGTAATTGTTAGTTAGCTTTTGCAGTTACCAAGGAAGATGAAAAGGCAGGGAGGGGCACTTCTCTCTAAATCCGAGCATGTGAAATAGGGTCAGCTAATTAAATCTTTCACTTAAGCCTTGCCTTATAAGATAATATATTCAAAAGCGAGTTAGGATGTGAACATCTTTGAGTGCCATTTACCTGCCCTCCACCACCTTCAATTCCTGGTAGGAGGAAAGAGGAACTCATCTGTGGCCTATATCTCCCCTGGGCAAATTCCCTGAGCACAGACCTGATGAGGGTGTGTCTATTTCTGGTGACACTCTTGATCTAAAAGCTCAGTGCTCTGCAGAAGGGAAGGCAGCAGCATCAGGTTGATTGTCCCTATTAACAGTTTATTTTCCTACGTATATTTTAATGGCATGTTGAAAGCACCTGTATTGGAGATATTGTACATACACAATTCAGAACTGGAAATGTCCTAACAGGCTGTACCAAATATGCTTTACTTTATGTCTCTTTTTCCTTGTCATCGTTTCATCTGAGCTATATACGGTACATAGTCTTTAAAGAAATTTAAGATGGTAATTATATTGTTTCAAGGACATATTTTTTTCAAATTTCTTTTTTCCAACCAATATCTACTGAGCCCCTCTTTCGTGCAAGGCATTCTTCTAGGATCTCAAAATATATAAATGGATAAAACTAAGAATAGGCGCTGTCCACATGGAGGGGCATTATAATGGAGGAAAGTCAGACTGCGAATGTGCAAATCATATATGTAATGAGTGACCATAAGTGATAGTGAGAAAAATAAATCAGGGAAGGGTATTTTGCAATGCCAAAGGAGGTACTGTGTTGAAATGAAGTAGTCAGGGAATGTCTTGGCTAATCCATGTAAAATTCTGTTTTAATTTTGAGAATTGAATCATCTAAAATTTTACATTTTCTTAGATAACTGTGGTTCTCCATCTTTTCAGTTGTTAAATGCCTTCTTGACAGTATAATTATTCTTTTTTAAATAACACACATGATAGATTAATAGGGCTCTAATTTTAATAAGAAATTAAAATAACTTGCTGAAGTTTAATCAGGTTGAAGAAAAGCAAAACATTGATAGCATTCTACCTTTTTGTTGTTGTTTTTACTTCATGACATGAAGGCCATGAGTAAGGAAAAGGAAAGCAGGGGTAGTTACTGTTTTCTTTTATAATTTCAAAAGTGGGTAGAGAGCCATCTAAAGAATATTGATAGAGGTAATCGACTTATCTAAATCCAAATTTCCTAAAATAGCTTAAAACCGATACCTATGACATGAAAAAACAAACACAAAATTCACATTAATTGAGCATGACTAAGAGCCAGAAAACACAAAAGCTTCAAATTACCTGTAAATAGAAAAATAACTGCAAATTTCTAGTGTAGTCATTTCTAACTAATTTTTTGGAAGCTGTAGGGGTTTTAGAGAAACTGAGGACTTCTGCAAAAAGTAAAAGACCACACAGATTGTGAAAATCCTAAAAAGGAATCCCAGTAGATCAGGTGCCGGGTACCAGAAAAAGACTTAAAAATGCATTTTGGACTCTTAAGAGCCAGCCTTGGAAAGGCAACACTGAATTGAAAAGGATAGAGAGAAGGAAGAAGCACATCTGGAACCTGTGCAGTGAAGGGAAAAAGAAGCAAGTATATGCATGTAAAGTAGAGAAGGTGTTGGTGTATGCTAGGCAAAATGACATTTTTAAAAACACCTTCCAAGTTTCTTCTCTCTCTGAAATCCATTTGAAAGGCTGCATTACAATATCCTAACAGAAGAGGACACTCTCAAGCTAAGAATCTAACAAATTACCCAACCACAGTACCAGTCCACTAAAAGATATGTTCACCTACTTGAAGATATCATAGGAGGAATACAGGAAAGGAGAATCAAAACATTTAAGCTGATGCAAATTTTCTCCCATAAAAACCAACCATGAAACATAAGGAAACCAACACAACACTCCAAACTGCTATAAATATCCCAAAAGACATAAAATTTGTACACAAACCAAAAATTCACAAGAAGCAAAAGTAAAGTGTAAACAATTGTTCTTTTTCACTCACCTATTTTTATAGATAATTTTGTTATCTGAATACTGGAATGCCTAGCTACAAGCTTCTTTCTAGAAGCATTCTTTATTTTAGTCTCTTTCAATATTAATTTCTTAGATAAATAGTTACTAAATTTACTTTTCATAATCATGTAAGATTTTCCTGAAAATGTACAATGTTAAATTACTTCCTACATCAATACATTTCACTTTTGGATTTTATTTATATATCAGTGGCCCGGTGCACAAATTCGTGCACATTGAAATGCAAGTGATTGGAAGAAATATTTTAATATTGCTATTCGCACTTTCTCTGTAATGGAAGTGTCAACCAAATTCATGATCAACAACGACAGATGGAAACACATGGGTGTGATTGGTGCTAGTGAGACCTTTACATTTATCATGCATGTGCTAGTCAACTTAGCCTTTTATAGATATAAAATAAACTTGCTTAATTAGACCTGCTTTCTTTTAGCTAAACTTTTCCAGCCCAGTGAAACTCCTCAACTTCTCTTACAGGTAATTGTCAGCAACACAGGAGCAAATATAACATAAAATAGATTATTATTGTAGATCACACAGGAAGAACAAAGGGTAAAATACTTAACTGCAGCAGTGTTTGACTAGATTCTGTGCAGAGAGAAAACCTGAAGTCATTTTCAAGGTCCACCATTTCTTACTGCTTTTGAGTCGGGTCAAGTTTCTAAGCTTTCCAAAGCTCCATTTTCTGGCTAATAAAAAGAAAAATAGGATT
>PVJC01052107.1:0-11248 GCA_004026665.1 Murina feae
TTTGCTTCAGGCCAAAGGCTAAGGAGCCAGCGAGCAGGTAGTTTCGCTCTCGCTCCTGCTGCAACGGACTCTGCCTAAACGTTTACTCAGGTCCGTGAGTGGCGGCCGCCATGTTGGCTGGGCTAATTTGCATACAGCCGTTCTGATTGGCTGTGGGCGTCCCAGAGAAACGGTTAATTTTACTATTCCGCTTTTATTATTTTAGATGCACTCGTTCATAGGAATTCTGAGGCTCAGATGGATTGTGGAAAGATGATAATACATTCATAAATCCATAATTAGGAAATCATATATTTTTAAAGGAGAAAGCAAAAATGACAAAATACAGGAAATATAGATATTCTGACACTTAATTCACAAACAAAAGATGCGATTAAATAGCAAACCATTTAAAGGTGGGGGGAAATTAAAACCATTAGAACACAGGTAACAGAGGCAATATCAAACACCAAAGCTTACGATGGGGCTGGTATAATGTGGAATATATCAAATCCAGAACCTGATATAATATTATGTAGCAATAAAATTACTATGAAGTGTGTAGAACATCATAGAAAAAAAAGGTCTATGATGTGTCAAGTTAAAAAAAATCACTTCAAAATGAGAATTGCACTAAACAACTAAACATAACTTAAGTACATGGGGAGAAGAATTGCAAAGGACACATTAAACTGGAAAAACCGGATTTGTTGGGGAGCCAGATTCTGAGTACACTTTTTCCTTTAACGTTACTGTTGCATAGCAAATAATTCTAGGGTAAGAAGCTCTCAGCTGCCAGCCACGTGAGTGAGCCATCTCAGCCATTCCAGCCCATTTATAACTGGAGTCAACATGACATGGAGCGGCTGAACCACTCACCTGAGCCCAGTCAACCCAGAGAATTCTGAGAGACAGTATATGGGTACTGTTGTTGTTTTGGATGGTTTCTGATGCGGCACTAAATAACAAAACACGGGGGATGGAACCTAGAGTGTGGAGTAAAGAAGGCCAGTGTAAGTGAAACAGAGAGTGCGTGGAGGGGTGGTCATGGGAAGTGCCAGGTCATGCAGGGTCTCATAGGCATGAAAGTTTTAGTTCAGAGTGTAAATGTTTCATTTGCCTTCATTTTCTTCTTTCTGCTCCTACTCGTCTTTTTATCTTTAGCTTCAGTTTTATTGTCAAAGTGCTGTTTAGACTCAAGCTGCAGGAATTCAGCACTGCCAATACACAAGTGTGAGCTCTCTACCTCACCATCACTTCTGCAGGTTAGATTTTTTAGTTCCAAGAGCCCAAGAAACATGAGTGTAAAAATGTAAATTCCTTTCTAAAAAACTACAGAGTCTGCATCTATCATTTCCATGGATGCAGAAAAACAAGCTTTCCAACTCAAAGCATCCAAATCATTTCTGATCTCAAACTCAGTTCCTTCCAGAGAAATGCTCAGTTAACTTAGGATCGTCCCCTTCTCCTTCTCCCTAGGGATTGTGCCAAGTTCCCAAGTTCATGCCAAGGGACTGTGCCAAGTTCCCAAGTTCACACCCTAGAAGAAGAGGATTGAGTCCCAGGCCCTCTTCTGTTTCTGCTGAGAGATTCTCTTCTCTTGAGTCTTAGAAACTAGACTCTACTGTCCTGGGACATGACCATGTCCTTCTTGTCCAGAGCCCACGTTCCTTGGTTCCACCTGCCCATCTCTCCTTCCATGACTCTCTTGGAGCCATGGACATCTTGTCTGCTTGCCACACACCATACAGAGATATAGAGGATTCTGTGAAATGGCCTCTGACACATCAGCTGAGCCACCTCCCCCAGTCACTCCACTCCATTGTTCAGGTAATCTATTGGAGAATGAAGCTTCTCTACAAGCAATATAAGATTCCAGGTCTTTCTGCTCTGATATATCCCTCAAATATATCTGGGAGTGTGGAGGGAGGGTCAGGCTTTCTGTCATCCCAGCCTTATCTTGAGGTTTGACTTGTGAAAGGGGTACTGGGAACTTAAAGGTATCTAAATCCTGAACACCTCCCCTCTGATACTTCCCTTCTGGCCAACTGGTCAAACTCTCATTTCCTTCAGAAAACTTCAGAGTCCTTCCAATCCTTAGTACTTAAAAAAAAAAAAACAGGCTTTTAGAAGAAAATTTAATCCCCTTTCTCAAAAATTTGATTTTTACCATTGAAAAGCGTAGCTTTCAAAACTACCCTCTCTGCTATAGAATTTTAAGAGTCTGACTCTACTTTCTATAGGGAAGTGCATAAGGAAAGCCACACTGTTGTCTGAACAGTATAAAGAACAGTCATTAAAAGAGTGGCATAAAATAAAGTTTAGCAACATCGTTCTATTCTAGTTTTCTCCATATTTGATGCAAGCGTTAGCAGGGACCTAGAGGTTATGTAGTATCCATCTCACCGCTCCCATCTCCACCCATTAATTTAGATGGTGATTATGCTGAAACTCAGGGAGGTCAAGGTTGGGTTTGTACCCTCCATCTCGCCATGTGCTTGTCAGGATGCCTCCACAAACTCTCCCCAGGTCATTTTACACAGTATCTTCCAAGTCATTCTCATTCTGCTTTGAAACTGATCTGTATCCACTGATCCTCTTTGAAATGTTGTCTGGTTGTGACAATAACCTATAGCTTATGGATGCCCAGTGACATACATCTTTTCTTGGAGGAATCCTAAGTGCTCAGTCAGGAAAGAGAACAAAACAAAACAAAAAACAACAGCATCTTTGAAGTTAAACCCAGAATAGCAAATACATTTAATCCTTTTGACCAAATCTAATTGATTTCCTGGTACATTGTGTTGAGAAGGATTGGAAGAACTCATTCAGCCCGTGCAGGAAAGAAAGCTGGGAGATTGATTAGCAATTTCTGTGTGGGTGTGTTAGGAAATGGGAGTAGAGAGGTGGAGTGCCAGAATGCATGCCTGATATTGATATTGCTGAGATCAAATGTGCGATATTTATAGGAGATTCAGAGAAAGGAGTCATTAAAGGGTCTCTGAGAGGTTAGAAGCAGTAGCTCAATAGAGGATTTATCATGTATTGAAGAGGAGAATAAAATGAAGTTAAAATAAATACAACCCCAAATCCCTGAACTGCTCCTACTTTATTCCTTACAAAAATAAACAGGCTGGCCCAGCAGGTGTGACTCAGCAGTTAAGGATTGTTGACTCAGGAACCAAGAGGTCACCGGTTCGAATCCTGATCAGGGCACATGCCAGGGTTGTGGAATCAATCCCCAGTAGGGGGAGTGTAGGAGGCAGCCGATCAGTGATGTTCCTCTCTCATAGATGTTTCTACCTCTCTAACAGTCTCCCTTCCTCTCTCTCTAAAAATCGGTAAAAACATTTTTTAAAAAATGAACAGGCTGGGTTCAGATGTAGAAAGATAGACACACTCCCCCAAAACCATCACTTGCCCTGGTTGGTTGCTCAATGGTTAGAGCACTGGCCTGCATACCAACAAATTGAGGGTTTCATATTCCTGGTCAAGGGCACATACCTGGGTTTTAGGTTTGATCCTCAGCCCTGGTTGGAGCTCATGTGGGAGACAACCAATCAATGTGTCTCTCTCACATGGATGTTTTTCTCTTTCTTCCTCTCTCCTTCTCCCTCCCTTTCTTCCACTCTCTCTAAAATCAATGGAAAAAATATCTTTGGGTGAGGATTAACACACAAACAAACAAACATACATCTGTTGTTTGAGCCACCCAGTCAGTGGTATTTTTGTTACAGCAGTCTAAGCTAACTAGATAAAATAGTGTAAAATAATAGTAATAGTAAATAAATAGTATAAAAATTTTCTTAAATGGAATTTACAACTAGTAGAATTTACTCTTTTACAATTATTTTGTAAGCTGCAAGTCTGAATTAGAGAAGGAAGTAGTATCTTTGACTTGCCAGACTTTATTTTTTTTTAAGTTGCACCCCGGCAGGTGGCTCAGTTTTGGTTGGAGCGCTGGCTGTCCTGTGCACCAAAAGGTGATCTACGGTTGGGGCACATATGGGAGGCGCCAATTGGTGTTTCTCTCTCCCATCAATGTTTCTCTCTCTCTCCTTCTTCCCCCTCCCTCCTGTCTTCCATCCCCCTCTCCCTCTTCCTCTCCTTCTCTCCCTCTCCCTCTCACTCTCCCTTTCCCTCTCCTCCTCTTTCTCTCTAAAAATCAATGAAAATGATACCCTTGGGTGAGGATTTTTTAAAAAAGTTTCAAACATATACCAAACTTGAAAGAATTTACACTGGAAACCCCTAATCTGCTTCCCCCCCGCCTCCCGCCCCCGGGAGGAAGTGTTTAAAGCAAGATGAGGAGAGAGATTTTGTGCAGTTTCTAAGGGGGATGTCTGGGACCTTTCAAGAAGGATCTTATTTCAGTTGGAAATCACCACCTTCCTTTCCTTGATGAGTGTGCATGCCCTGGAAATGTATGACCATGGTAACACCTGCTTTTAGGTCCACAGTGAAGCAAAAATGAAGGATTTAAGGACAAGGGGGATCAGCAGTAGGGGTAACCAGACCTTCTCTTTCTGTGTGGTGCTAAGGTGACTGACATACTCACTTCCTGGGCCCTGGGCTCTCCCTATGTAGCTCTGAGGACAAGAGATGTGAGAATGATGTAATGTCTACACACCCACAGCTACAAGAAAAAACATCATCTTAATCCAACTGACCAGTTAGAACTGGTCACCAACTAGTAGTATGATATATTCCAATATTTTTTCAATAGTTCACTGTTTAATAAACTGACTCTTATTTTGATCCCTCAAATGTTTTTGTGTTTTTTGTTGTTGTTAATCCTCACCAGAGAATATTTTTTCCATTGATTTTTAGAGAGAGTAGAAGGAAGGGATGGAGGAGGGGAGAGAGAAAAGAATCATTGATGTGAGAAGCATATGGGGGGGGGGGGGAAGAGGGGAGGACATGGGATCAAACTTACAACCCACGTACCTGTAGACTCTTGTCCGAGAATCAAACCTGTGACCCTTTGGTGCTCAGGCTGACACTCTAACCATGTTGGCCAGGACTGTGGGCTTTTTTAGGCAAAGATACCATCTTAAAGCTCTGTAGCTGGGGGAATGAGGAGTCTCGCCTCAATCTTTTCTATTTACAAGAGAAGGAATGAAACCCACTATGAGGTGATGACCACCTGTCAGGAGCAAGAGGTTATAAAGGTTTAGGAAATTCAAGTGACATCATCTGAGTGATGAGGATATTTGTCTTCTGCAGATGGAGCTAAAGGCTCCATTCATCTCATAGCCTAAGACAAGCAGGCTCCAGAGAGACTGAGTACCCTGTGTCATGGAACAGGCATCTCAGAGGTTCTAAAAGATCACCTGGACGACTTCATTCATGCTAGTTTGTCTTACCATATGTCAAGGACTGACTCACAGACAAGGTCACAGGAGAATGAAAGAGATCCAGTCTGACGAATACCAAATGGTCCATGGGGAAGTAGACAACCTGTGACCCCACTTGAGCATCTTCAAATGGTGTTTCCAAAGCCCTGGGTTTTGCTTCATTCTCAGTACAAGCCAGCTTCTTCCAGGGCCTGAGCTATTCCCATGGCTATATTAGGAAGCAGTAGCCACTGCATTGATTCTTCCTAGTGTAAAAGTTCCAGCTTTGCCTTGTACTAGCTCGATGACACTGTGCAAATGGCTAAAATCACTGAACCACAGTTTCCTTGTTTTTAAAATGGTGACGACAATAACACCTAGCTCAAACTGTATGAACTGAATCAGGTTAGTGTACAAAAATGAATGCATAACCGAGATAAAGGGCCTTTTATAGGATAGATCACCTTTGACCCTGTGAAAGTGTCCAACATCTAGGAGATTTGGGCACCACCTTCTTAGATATAGAACTCCAAAAAGAAAAAGCTCAGACTGAAATTCCATTGTTTTTGATTTACAGAGAAGAGATACACTATGGCAGGTAAGATCACAGGATCGAAAGGAACCTCAGAAAGGAACCTCAGATAACCTAGCCTGACTCACTCTTTTATGGATGCATTCTCATCCATGAGAGAAAGGAAGTTACTCATCCATCAATATTAAAATTAAGGACAGAGACCAACCTTCCTTTTAGTATTTACACTCCCTGCCCTCCTCCCCTCCCCTCAGCACATGGCCTGGTCAAAGTTTATACTCAATATTAACAGTCACTGAATTTTGTTAACTTGTCCAAGGACACAGAACTCAAAAAAGAAAAAGCTCAGACTAAAAATTCCACTTTTCTCTGACTTACAGAGAAGAAGGATACTGTGGGAGGTGAGAATAATCTAGATATTGGTTCAAAGCTCAGCTCTGCCTTACAGTTATGGACCTCGAGCAAGTTATTTAACTTCTCACTAGCAGAGCGAGGATAATAGCATCCACACCTCACTGCTATTTTGAGAATTAAACAAGATACTCATCATGCACCTGGCTCTCTGTTAGAAAGACCAAAATATTAACAATGACCCAGAGGAGAAACAAGTCCGTTAAAAATTTGAATATTCCATTGACGCCACATGAAGCCTGTAGATGTTAGGACTAGCTAAGGGAACTGAATGTCCAAGTTTGCACTCATGTCTGTGTGTCATAAAAGGCATCCTGGCTAATACCCTTACACCTCTCCAGGGAAGTCACACCTGACACTTCACTCAGGCCCTCCTAGGCCTCGCTGCCCTACCTGGGCGATCAGCACTGGTGTGATGTGCTGGTCAGGGCTCAGAAAATGGGGTTTAGAAAGCCTCCACCATCTGGACCAATCACTTAAGCCCTCAAACCTCCATGTCCTCATCTGTGAGATGCCAACAACAATGCCTTCTGCACAGCGATATTAAAAAAGATGGATAAGATGATGGTTTCAGAAAGGGCGCAACCCTTTAAAAACCGGAGGAAGAGGATTTTCACATGCCAACTAAAGTCAAGCTGAAGTCTAACTATAACACTGACTGAAAATTCTTGGGAGATTCTGCAAATTAAAAACCTAATTTGAGATTAAAGCCAAAAAAAATCTCATTAAAAAAAAATACTTAACTGTTCTTTTTTCCACTCCAATCCATTGTGGGAGCGACTCTCAAAGAAAGATGCTCGGTTATTGCAGGCAAGTAGAGATGAGAGCGATTGACCCACCCAGTGGGGCTGCCAAAGGTAATTACAGCACACCTGGCGTTGCTGGACTCCTTTCGTCCTCCAGGGAGCCAAAGTGCTTTGGAAAGTCAATCACTCGGCAAAGCACGGAGAAGACAAACCAATGAGCAACTGGAATGACAGAGAAGCCCGAGTTCTAACGATCACTATCAATCTGTAAAAGGAACCTTTCTCGTTGGCTGAAAAGATGGATGGCTCGTGCCTGCATTTCTCATGCCAGAGGTGGCTCATCCGCCATATCATTACATGGAGTAATTGCTGCACTCTCCTCAGGCTCCATTTGCAGCACTCCCGTGGCTGCTCAGCTCACTGATTGAAGCATTTAACTTCCTCCTTCTATTCTAGATGCAGCGGCAGTGCTGCAGGTCTCTTCTACACGAAGCCTTCCCTGCCAGGCCTCATCTGTGCTCAGGGTCACTTTAAAGCAGCCAATCTGACTCTGTGGACAGACAGCCACACTTGTTTTGTTAGCCCAAAAAAGAACCCATTAACGGTTGAGCACTTTTGAAATTTCCCAGTGATGTGTGGAAGAGGACCTTTGCCCCAAGCCTTGAGGCTCAATGAAATGAAGGATGCAGTGAGGTGAGGTCAGCTGGGTAACATTTGGTATTTGGGTTTGAATAAGGGAAGGACTGTTGTTTTTGCAGCTGGTGATAGATTTGGAGATGGGGTGAGGGATGAGATGTGGGCTGAAATGGAATGAGGTTCAGTATTTGGGTGATGGATGGAGTTAGTGATAAGGCTAGGATAAGGCTAGGAACTGGGTGAGAGACAGACTTGAGGCTTGGTGAAGGACAGGACATGACACCAGACAGTGAGTTTCAGTCTTTGGCTGGGGGTAAGGAAAGAGTGCATGTAAGCATCAGGCAGAGACTCGGTGTTAGGGTGAGGGATGGTCAGGCTCCAGGGAGGCTCAGAGATGGTCTAGATAGGGGCGACTTATAACCTAATAGAGCACCTGAATTAATTTGAAAAGTAATCATATTATTTTAAATCTTAGAACATATATAGTTATGTGACTAGGGGGTTAAGTTTCTTGTGTATAAATAGGGGTTAAGTTTTTCTTGAAGTTTCCTTTTCAAGACTTGTGCAAAGTGATTGGGGAGATGACTCAGCTGTGAATCCAGCAAGCAGAACCAATAAGCCTGGTCAGACCGACCACCAAGAGTCAAAACATCATCTCATCATCATCTCATCACCTGATTACTAAAGGACAATAGCTGATGTCTGCGGAGCCCCAAGGCTGCACATAGCTGCATCCTGTTCCCCAGTCCCCTTCCCCTTTATTCCTGCCCCCTGCACCCTGCTGGAAGGTAGGATTTGATGCTTGTAAGCACCCTGTCTTCTTGGTTAGCTAGCCTTCTCAATAAACGCTTCTCAATAATATGATTCAACCCTGCCTTCGTTATTGGACACAGCGACAGGCAGCCCGAGTCCAACCAGGGGTTTCCCTGTAACAATCTGAAGCTCAGGGATGGACAGGGCAGACCTCAGTGACGGGGAGATGTCTGTTGTGTGCATTACTTGATTTCTTTTTAAGCTAAAAGTTTGAGAACTTATTCCTTAAGGTCAAGAAATGTGTCCTCAGCTGCATCAAAACACTCCATCAGAGGGCCCGGAGTCAGCCCCGAGCAAAATGGGAAAGTCCCCCTTTCCTTCTGGGAGGCTTGTTTCCCTTCCTGAAAGGGCACCTGACAAGCACCCAGCAGATCTTAGCGGCCTGTGGCTTGGGCATCACAGATCAGCAGGCTCTGCCCCCTTGAGATGGGAACAGCACTGGGAGGGGGAAGGACATGGGGTTTGAAAGCAAGGAGACCTGGGTTCTGCTGATCTTGGGCAAATCCCAGATCCTCTCCAACCCTGATTTCTCAATGATTAACAGGATTTTTCTTACTTCTATGATGGTTTCGGGGACTGAGCAAATAACAAATGTGAAGAGAACTTCCTAAGATGTAAATGGTATCTTTTTACTGACAACTGTGCTCATCATCTTGGCACTGGAGCATGGACCCAGGGAAGACAGCGATGGGCCAGGGGGACAGGAGGAAGGGGTGGCTCTAATGGGGGATATGCCCCAGCCCCTCTGAGAGGAACAACTTTCACCCTCTGGGCCTCAGACTCCTCACCTAGGTATCGGCTCTAACAACCTGAGTCTAACCATCAGGACTTGTGTGTGGAGGGAGGACAGAAGCAGGAAATGGCTCTGGGGAGACATTCACTTCACCAGGACAAAAATACCAGCTCACTGAGAAGCACAGATGGCTCCCTCCTTGACCGCACTGCATCCCTGATTTCTACTCCAGCCACACTGCTGGCACACAATGTATTTTAAGAATCAACGACAAAGGCAGCTGGCAGCTGGTTTCCTGGTGCTACCTAGGGCTTCCCAGGCTCCCAAACAGATCAGGTTATCACAAAGGCTGCAAACAGGCAGCAGCCAGGGGTGAGCAAGCAAAGATGCATGGAGAGTATTTGTCTATGTGCACCCCAAATGTCCCAGCCCCCAAATTTCCCCATTAGAAAGCTATTCCTTTGGTGTTAGCACTATCCCATTGCCATTCATTCTTTTAAAGTACAAAGATCCCAACCAAACCCAGAGTATTAAGCCCAAAGTCCTGGGACTTTTCCCACTTCTATAGCTGTACCTTTCAGCCTCCCATGAGAAGGCCTGATGTGAGGATTAAATGCCATGACCCTGTCACTGAGGACACACTAGGTACTAAATAAATGGTGGCTCTTATTGTGATGTTTTCTTATCATCTGCTTAATTTTAGAGGGGAAGTTTTAAAAGCACAGAACATGGCAGGTACTTCCCAAGCATGTGGATGGAACCAAGAGTGAGCCATGCTTTTCTGGAACATCCAGGCCAACTGGTCACCGCACTAGGGGCACTGTGATTGGCCAACTGTCAGAACTATGACTAAACACTTAAAAGAAAAGATAGCCTAGAGGTGGGACTCAATGAACTGAGGCAGGAACTGCACGGCTAGGCAGACAAGGAGGAATTCTAACAACTGGAAACTCGGTTACAGTCAGCCTTCTGCCTTTCTGGGGCTGACAGACTCCCATGGAAGGCACTGGTCATTTCATGAAGCCATTGGGTGGTCAGACAGCATGATCCCCATCCCCTCATTTTAGACCTCAGGAAACAGGGGTCCAGGAGAGGAGGGGACATACCAAAGACAGACAGGGGTTGAGGGTTACGCTGGAATTACAACCTAGGGCTCCTGACATCCAAGTCCATTGCTCTGATCCTTGAGGGAATTGTGACTAATGGTGTTGAGTTTGCTATGACAGATCATATTTCTCCAGATTTATTTGTTTATTTGAACTAGTGTCCTTTCTGCAGTCATTGGGCAAAATTGTGGAGGCGGCACAGGACTGTTCTCAGCCTTCCTGCCCTCCTCCCCATTCTCTTCTCTCAGCAGACAACAGGGCTCCCCAGCCGCCTCAGCTCACCCCCCTCACCTGTTTCCATCCTGAGGTTATCACAATGTGTCATTTTTTGATGGGATGATTACTTAGTTTCCATGTATCTGCCCCCGCTGGATTGTACATTCCAAAAAGGGCTATGTCCCTGTGCCTAAAATAGTATCTGGTACCTAGTATGTGCTCAATGAATATTTGTTCAAGGAACCAACCAAACCAACCCACTTACACTGAGGTGGTAGAGCCTTACCATGTTCCCTCTTGTAGTGTAATATAAATTTTAAGAGAGGATGCTTAGGGAAAGCAGGAGTGGACTGGGAGGAGGGGACTAAGATGTGCTGAGCACTTTCTGAGGGCCAGGTCCTGAGACAGGTTGATGCACATCATCCATGACAATGGCCACATATGGCAATCCCTTAACAGGCTAATGCTTAACCCACAGCAATGAGTCTCTGTGGAAGGAATTCAGGCATGGTAGAAATCAAAATAATTGTCTGAGTCTGAGAATGGAATCTTCCTGGTGCCTCTTTTAGCATATTTTATGGCAATACTTACATTGTCTATCCATAGACGGAGCCTACTTTGAGCACCATGACCATAGGAACTGTCGCTGTCATCTAGACAAAAGGAATCCTAGGAATTTTAAGGACATTGTCCCATGGCTGCCTGACAAGCCTAAAGTAGCTGTGAATCTAAAAAAGAGT
>PVJC01052108.1:0-11251 GCA_004026665.1 Murina feae
CCTCCCTCCCTCCCTCCCTCCTTCCCTCCCTTCCTCCCTCCTTCCTCTGAAGTCAATCCTATCTAACAAACAAGGAACATGCTAATTGACCTTCATGCTGTCACAAAGATGGCAGTGCCCACAGCCAATAAGGAGGGAATATGCTAATTGACTGCCCTGTCCTCAAAGATGGCAACACCCACAGCCACAAGATGGTGGTGCCCAGTCCCCTCAGCCCCCCAGGGCCAGCCCGAGGTGCAGGCAAGCCTCAAATGTTGGCTGCCCAGCCGCCCAGGGCCAGCCAAGGCTTGTGCTGCCAGCAGTGGCAGCAGCAGAGGTGTGATGGGGCAACGCCTTCCCCTGATTGCTAGGTCACCTCCCACCCCTGAGAGCTCCTGGACTGAGAGAGGGGGCAGGTCGGACTGAGGGATCCCCACTCCAGTGCATGAATTTTCATGCACAGGGCCTCCAATAAAAATATATTTAAAAAAGAAAAAGTCTGGAGCTCAGAAACCAAGATGGTGGCATAGGTAAACACCCGAAATTGCTGCCTCGCACAACTATTTCTCTTTTTTTAATATATTTTATTGATTTTTTACAGAGAGGAAGGGAGAGGGATAGAGAGTCAGAAACAATGTGAGCAAGAAACATCGATCAGCTACCTCCTTCACGCCCCCTACTGGGGGTGTGCCCACAACCAAGGTGCATGCCCTTGACGGGAATCAAACCTGGAACCCTCTATCCACTGAGCCAAACCAGTCAGGGCTCACACAACCATTTCAAAACCACAACGAAAAGAAAAAACGGACACCACTCAGAACCACAGGGAAGGATGGCTGAATGGAAATTCTACAACTAGAAAGAGACTGAGGCTCAGAGGAGGTGCAGAAGTCAAGTGCAGAGGTACGGAGGTGCATGGAAAGGGCTGGCAACTAAGGACGCAATTGTCTTTTTCAATCCGGAGGGAGTCACAGCTTCCAACAGCTCTGAACTCCAGTTCCGGGTGAGTTTCTGGGGTTCCAGACTCATACAAGGGAGAAGCTGGACTGTCTGATACTGGGAGGAACTTCAAAGTAGCTTTCTCTCAGCATTGCTTGCAGCGATTACCCTGGGACACTGAGACTCAATGCCTCTTAGGACAGGGCTCCGCCCTGTTGATTTCCTGAGACCCTGCCCCACTCAAGCTGCACGCAGAAACTTTTGCATATAAAAGGCTGGGTAGCTCAGGCAAAGACTAAATTAGCACCTCCTTAGAGATCCAAGAGCCAGTGTACCCAGTGGTCAGAGTGGGACCATCCAGAATACAACTCCTCAGATACATAAGGGACACAGTCAGGGGGCAGACTCAGTGAGCACCAAAGCCCCACTGAAGCAAGTCTTGCCCCATAAGGGTGTCTCCAGCACAGAAGTTCTCCCACCATAGACACTGCTGATTCTCACAGCCAAGTGGCCTGGAGGTCAATTTCTCCCAGTGACACCAACAGCAATCAAGGCTTAGCTACAACAAGACTGTGCACAAAGCCTACAAAGGGGTGCACCAAGAGTGTCCACCTCAGGTAATTGGGGAGGCTGAGCCACTTGGCCCTGTAGGATACCTAGCACAGAAAGCCACTCTATTAACACAGGGAAGCAGCCAAAATGCAGAGACAAAGAGACAGATCACAAATGACAGAAATGGAGGAAAGCAAACAACTGGATATAGAGTTCAAAACCATGGTTTTAAGTTTTTTCAAGAACTTTCTAGAGACTGCTGATAAATTTAATGAGACCCTCAAGGATATGAAAAAGGACCAGCTAGAAATTAAGCATACACTGACTGAAATAAAAAATAATATACAGAGCCTGACTGGTTTGGCTCGGTGGATAGAGCATCGGCCTGTGGACTGAAAGGTCCCAGGTTCAATTCCAGTCAAGGGCATGTACCTTGGTTGTGGGCACATTCCCAGTGGGGAGTGTGCAGGAGGCAGCTGATCGATGTTTCTCTCTCATCGATGTTTCTAACTGTCTATCCCTCTCCCTTCCTTTCTGTAAGAAATCAATAAAATATATTTTTTTAAAAAAAAGAATAATATACAGAAATTCAACAGGAGACTAGAGGATCGCAAGAATCAAGTCAAAGATCTGAAATACCAAGAAGCAAAAAACACCCAACTGGAAAAGAAAAAAGAATCCAAAAATATGAAGATAGTGTAAGGAGCCTCTGGGACAACTTCAAGCGTACCAACATCAGAATTATAGTAGTGCCAGAAGAGAGAGAGCAAGATATTGAAAACCTATTTGAAGAAATAATGACAGAAAACTTCCCCTACCTGGTGAAATAGACTTACAAGTCCAGGAAGTGCAGAAAATCCCAAACAAAAGGAATCCAAGGAGGACCACACCAAGACACATGTGCCCTCTCACAGTCTGGGACCCCTCTGGGGATGCCCACCTGCTGGCGTGCCTGGTCAGTCTGGGTGAGGAGCTGATGGCTGTTTTCAGGCTGCCCACAGCCCTTCAGGTTTTGGGTCCCTACTGGGGTGCCTGGGCAGCCTGGTTGAGGACCTGAGGGGCGTTTTCAGGCTACCCACAGTCCCTTCAGGTTTTGGGTCCCTACTGGGGTACCTGGCCAGCCTGGGTGAGGGGCTGATGGCTGTTTGCAGGCTGGCCAAGCCCCCCAGTGGGGTCCCTCACCCCATTGGGGTGTGGCCAGCTTGGGTGCGGGTATAAGGGCTGTTTTCAGGCTTTCAGGCTGCCCACAGCTCCCATTGACCCAATGTCCCAGCAAGGCTGGCTGGAAGCAGGTTTCTGGGGTTTATTTATCTTCCATAATTGATACACTGTTCCTTTAAGCCAAAGCCTAGGCAGGTTACGAAGCCTGCTGTTGGCTTCAGCTCTGTGGCTTCTATAATTGAAAGAATGTTGCCTTAGTAGACTCTAGGCAAGCAGTTTCCTCCATCGCTGGTGCAACGAAAGGCTGCTGTTTGCTTCAGCTCTGTGGCTTCTATAATTGAAACAATGTTGCAACAATGTTGCCTGGAGCCGGGAGAAGCCCAGCCAGCCAGCAGACAGTTTACTCCTGGTGCAACGGAAGCCTCCTGCTTATTCCAGCTCTGTGACTGCCGGCCTCCATCTTGGATGGGTTAATTTGCATACAGCCGCTCTGATTGACTGGTGGGCATGGCTTAGGCATCCAGCAGAAATGGTCAATTTTAATATTACTCTTTTATTAGATTAGATCATTATTATTATTATTATTATTATTATTATTATTATTATTACTAGGGGCCCGGTGCACAAAAATTTGTGCACTCAGGAGGTCCATCAGCCCAACCTGTGTCCTCTCGCAGTCTGGGACCCCTCTGGGGATGTCCACCTGCTGGCGTGCCTGGTTAGCCTGGGTGAGGGGCTGATGGCTGTTTGCAGGCTGGCCAAGCCCCCCAGTGGGGTCCCTCACCCCATTGGGGTGTGGCCAGCCTGGGTGATGGGCTGAAGGCCGTTTTCAGGCTGCCCACAGTCCCTTCAAGTTTTGGGTCCCTACTGGGGTACCTGGCCAGCCTAGGTGAGGGGCTGATGGCTGTTTGCAGGCTGGCCAAGCCCCCCAGTGGGATCCCTCACCCCATTGGAGTGTGGTCAGCCTGGGTGTGGGTCTGAGGGGCGTTTTCAGGCTTTCAGGTTGCCCACAGTCCCTTCAGGTTTTGGGTCCCTACTGGGGTACCTGTCCAGCCTGGGTGAGGGGCTGGTGGCTGTTTGCAGCCTGGCCAAGCCCCCCAGTGGCGTCCTTCACCCCATTGGGGAATGGCCAGCCGGGGTGTCAGGCTGAGGAGTGCTTTCAGGCTTTCAAGCTGCCCACAGCTCCCATTGACCCAATGTCCCAGCAAGGCTGGCTGGACACAGGTTTCTGGGGTTTTGTTTACCTTCTATAATTGATACACTGTTCCTTTAAGCCAGGGCCCAGGCAGTTAACCAAACCTCCTCTCTGCTTCAGCTCTGGCTTCTATAATGAAATAATGTTTCCCTTAGGAGTCAGGCCCCGGCCTGCTGTTTGCTTCAGCTCCTAAGGCTTCTATCATTGAGATATTGTTGCAAATATGTTCCCTGGAGCGGAGAAAAGCCCATGCAGCCCACAAACAGTTTCACTCCTGCTGCAACGGAAACTGCCTGTTTACTCAGCTCCCTGAGTGCCAGCCTCCATGTTGGCTGGGTTAGTTTGCATACAGTCGCTCTAATTGGCTGGTGGGCGTGTCTTAGGCATCCCAAAGGGATGATCAATTTTCACATTACACTTTTATTATTATAGGATTAAAAGTAGTCCTGATGGGGCTGTTGGAGTCTCAGGCATTCCTCTTAAAGGCCCAGACACAGATTTACTGAAACTCACTCAGAGCTCAGCAAAGTGCCAGGAACATACTGTGAGAAACTGAATGGTCTGGCTTCAGGGTAAGAGCTGGAGGAGCAGCTTTCTCCCAGACAAAAATGCTGGTAGAAGCCATTGTTCCTTTGCTGAACCTACCCTCTGCAGGCACAAGCAGCTCAGGCCATACCTGAGTTCCCATCAACCTTATTTACACTGTTTGACCATTTCTGGTGATTCCCTGAGACATCACTACACCCAACTTACAGGCCCACCCAAGCTGACTCCAGGATATTTCCATACAAATGGCCTGTTGTGGCTCCTGCTGCAGACTTTTCTAAAATCTCAAAGGTCCACAAAACCCAAACAAATAGCATCTGGCCTCAACATGTCGCATAACTCTCACTAAGCAGCCTCAAGCTCTGTATAAGCAGTAGCCAGCTTCAGTTCACAGCTTGGCCTCTCCTGGGCATCTCCATGTCCAGCACAATTGGCAACCATCTGCAGATTGCTTAGCAGCTAATGCCAAGAGGCTCTTGACAGGAAAAAAGCAGAGGCTGACTTTGGACTGTGCCTTTGGGAAAACTCCTGAGCCAGCCCACCAAGGGGACAGCTTTAGACCATGCTGGAGCACCACCCAACCACCTCCATGAGCAACACACTCAAGGGATGGACTCAGCGAGCACCAGAGTCCCACTGAAGAAGGTCGTGTCTGGGTGGGGGGATTGCATAGCAGATCCTCTACTGTAATGGAAGTGGGTCCTCTCAGCCAATTGGCCTACAGGTCAATCCCTCCTGTTGATGTCCCAAGAGCAATTGAGGCTCAACTACAATAGAAAGGTGCACATAGCCAACATGGGAAGTACACCTGGAGCAACTTGGGTGACGGGAGGCTATGCCACTGGGCCCCACAGGACACCTACTACCTAAGGCCACTCTACCAAGACCAGGAGACATACCAGCTCCACCTAATACATTGAAACAAACACAGGGAGGCAGCTAAAATGAGGAGCTAAAGAAACATGTCCCAAACATGACAGGACAAAACTCCAGAAAAAGAGCTAAATGAAATAGAAACAAACAATTTACCAGGTACATAGTTCAAAACACTGGTTATAAAGAAGCTCAACAGCCCAGTCAGTGCAGCTCAGTATTTTAGCATCAACCTATGAAACAGGAGGTCAGAGTTCAATTTCTAGTTAGGGCATATACCCAGGTTTGATCCCTAGTATGGGGTATGCAGGAGGCAGCCAATCAATGATTCTCTCTCACACTGATGTTTTTCTCTCTCTCCTTCCCTTCCTCTCTGAAATCAATAAAAAATATATTTTAAAAAAGAAGCTCAACAAACTTAGTGAAAGAATAGGTCAACTCAGCCCTAGCTGGTTTGGCTCAGTGAATAGAGCGTCGGCCTTTGGACTGAAGGGCCCTGGGTTTGATTCCGGCCAAAGGCACATGCCCAGTTGCAGGGTCAATCCCCAGTAGGGGGAGTGCAGCAGGCAGCTGATCAATGATTCCCTCTCATCATTGATGTTTCTATCTCTCTCACCCTCTCCCTTCCTCTCTAAAATCAATAAAAATAGCCCTAACTGGTTTGGCTCAGTGGATAGAGTGTAAGCCTGCAGACTGAAAGGTCCCAGGTTCGATTCCGGTCAAGGGCATGTACCTTGGTTGCAGGTACATCCCCAGTAGGGGGTGTGCAGGAGGCAGCTGATTGATGTTTCTCTCTCATCGATGTTTCTAACTCTCTATCCCTCTTCCTTCCTCTCTGTAAAAAAAATCAATAAAATATATTTTAAAAAATAAAATCAATAAAAATATATTTTAAAAAAAGAATACATCAACTCAGTGAGAACTTCAATGAAGAGATAGAAAACATAAAAATAGGTAGAAAACATAAAAAAGGACCAGTCAGAAATGAATGATACATTAAAAGGAATAAATAGTAGATTAGATGAAGCCAAGGATTGAGTCAGCAATTTGGAAGATAAGAAAGCAGAAAACATCCAATCAGAACAACAACAAAAGGAAGATAGTTTAAAGGGCCTCTGGGACATTATCAAGCATATCAATAGTCATATCATAGAGCAGAGGAGAGAAAGGAATTTGAAACCTATTTGAAGAAATAATAAAAACTTCCCTAATGTGGCAAAAGAAATAGACACGCTGGTCCAGGGAATGCAGAGTCCCAAACAAAATAAACCCAAAGAGGCCCACACCAAAACATTGTAATTAAAATGGTAAAGGTTAGCCCTAGCCAATTTGGCTCAGTGGATAGAGCATCGGCCTGTGGACCAAAGGGCTCCAAGTTCAGTTCTGGTCAAGGGCATGTACCTTGGTTGCAGTCTCCTCCTCGGGCCCGAAGCCTGGTCAGGGTTCGTGCAAGAGGCACCCAATCAAAGTGTTTCTCTCACATCAATGTTTCTCTCTGTCTTTCCCTCTCTCTTCCACTCTCCCTAAAACCAATGGGGGGAAAATCCTCAGGTGAGAATTTTTTTTAATCTATACATATAAAAGTCTAATATGCAAATTGTCCCAGCAGGCAGGGACCAGGAGTTCAATCACTCACTATGATGTGTGCTGACCATCAAGGGGCATGCGCAGAACATGGTGGGCATCGGCAGCAGGTGGAGGGCACAGAACATGGCGGGCAACAGCCATGGTGGGATGGTGGAGCAGGTGAGCAGGGGCACCAGAACAAGGTGGGGTGCCAGTGGCTGTCACTGGGGCGAGCCTCTGGTGGTTACTGAAAATTCTTTGCACCACTGCACTGCTGTCCCACCCCTCAGGAGCAGGGAGAGGTGGAGAAGCCCTGAGGGGGCAATCGGGGCCAGCAGCCACCACTCACACCTGCTGATGGTGCTGAGCAATTGGGGCCAGCGCCGGCAGCAGGTGCAAGTGGCAGCTCCGGCGCCAGCAGCAGGTGTGAGGTGGGCCGGCACCTTCAGCACATGGGAGTGGCAGGAGCAGGGCTGCTGGCAGACAGAGGACCAGGGGCTGTGGTGGGAGGGGCTGGGTGGGGGCGCAGAGGATGGGCTGAGACCTGCCCCTGTGCCCACCGCAGCCTCATGGCCCACAGTTCCTTTCAAGGTACACAAATTTGTGCACCAGGCCCCTAGTAATAATAAAAAATAATAAACTGGCAAAGTTTAAAAACAAAGAGAAAATGTGAAAAAGCATCTAGAGAAAAACAATTAATTACCTATAAAGGAGTTCCCATAAGACTGTCAACTGAATTCTCAATAGAAACTTTGCAGGCTAGAAGGGATTGGCACAACATCGTCAAAGTGATGGAAAAAGCAAAGACCTGTAACCAAGATTACTCTACACAGCAAAGCTATCATTTAATTTTTTTTATTGATTTGAGAGAAAGGAAGGAAGAATGAGAGAGAGAGAAATTTGTTCTTCCACTTATTTACGCATTCATTGGTTGATTCTTGTGTGTGCCCTGTCCAGGGATTGAACCCACAACTTTGGTATATCAGGACAATGCTCTAAACAACTGAGCTACTCTGCCAGGGCTACCCAGCAAAGCTATCACTTAGAATCAAAGGACAGATACAGAGCATCTCAGACAAGAAAAAGCTAAAGTTCATTACCACCAAACCAGTATTACAAGAAATGTTAAAGGGTCTTCTATTTTTTTTTAAACATGTTTGTGTGAATATTTTATTTTACTTTTCGTTAATACAGAGGATATTTTTCCATTAATTTTTTTTAAGAGAGAGTGGAAGGGAGGGGAAGAGACAGAGAAAGAAATATCGATGTGAGAGAGACACATTGATTGGTTACCTCCCCCATGCACCCTAACCAGGTCCAGGGACTGAGCCACAACAGAGGTACATGCTCTTGACCAGAATCAAGCCTGGGACCCTTCAGTCCACAGGCTGACATTCTATCCACTAAGTTAAGCCGGCTAGGGCAAGGGCCTTCTTTAAAAAGAAAAAGAAAAGATAAAATATATGAATAATAAAATGACAATAACTACATATTTATCAACTACTACTGCTCAGCCAGTGAGGCTTAGTGGTTGAGCATCAACCAGGAGGTCACAGTTTGATTTCTGGTCAGGGCATATGCCCAGTTTGCAGGTTCAATCCCCAGCAGAGGGCGTTCAGGAGGCAGCCAATCAATGATTTTCTCACATCATTAATATTTCTATCTCTCTCTTCCTCTCTGAACTCATTTAAAAGAAAAAAAATTACTTTTTCTTTTTTTCATCCTCACTAAGGATATTTTAGCATTTATTTTTAGAGAGAGTAGAAGGGATGGAGGAGAGGGAGGGATGGAGAGAGACAGAAAGAGAAAAAAAACACCAATGTGAGAGAGGTACACTGAATGGTTGCCTCCTACAGGCATCCTGACCAGGGCCAGGGACCAAGCCTCCAACCAAGGTACATGTCCTTGACCGGGAATCGAACCCACAACCCTTCAATCTGCAGTCTGATGCTCTAACCACTGAACAACCAGCCATGGCACATGCAAATGATTTAAATGCAAATGATTTAAATGCAAATGATTTAAATGCAAATGCTCAAATCTAAAGACACAGAGTACAGCCAGCCTTGACTCTCAGCTTGGCCTCTCTGCTGGGCACCTCCAAGCCCAGTACAAGTAGTAGCCATGGCAGATTGGTCTGTAGCTTGTTCTGTGTGGGCCCCAGGCAGGGCACAGGCAGTGGCTGACCTTGCACCTCCAAGAAGGCCCCAGAGCCAGTGTGCCTGGGGGACAGGTTCAGACTGCACCTAATTACAACCCTATCACTTCCACAAGTGACACACTCAAGCGATGGACTCGAGCACCAAAGTTCCACTGAAGCAAGTCCTGCTCCATAGAATTGGCTCCTGCACAGCAGCTCCTCTGCTATAGTTGCAGCCGGTCCTTGCAGCCAATCAGCCTAAGAGTCAATCCCTCCCACTGACACCAATAGCAATCAAGGCTCAGCTACAAAAGGACAGTGCACACAGTGAACACAGAGGGACACCTGGAATACCCAGCTCGGGTGACTGGGGAGGCTGTGCACAAGTCTGGGAGATGTAGCAGTTCTACCTAATACATAGAAACAAACTGAGGGAAGCAGCCAAAATGTGGAGACAAAGAAACATCTCTATATACAAAAGCCTAATATGCAAATTTTTCTGTCAGGCAGGCATTCAACCAGGAGTTCAACCACTCACTATGACATGTGCTGACCACTAGGGGGCGCGCACAGAACATGGCAGGAGTCAGCCCCGTGCTCCATGGTCCCGCCTGGCACTCACACCCGCTGCCAGTGCTGGCCCAGCCTCGATCACCCCAAGACAGCGACCAGCAGTGGCAGGCCGCTGCTCCCAGGTGCTGAGGGAGTGGGGCAGGGGCTGCTGGCCAGGCCCGACTGCCCCTCAGGGCTTCTCCACCTCCTCCTACTCGCACCCGCTGCTGGCAGACAAGGGATTGGGGGCCACAGGGGGGTGCAGAGGATGGGCCGAGACCTGTCCCTATGCCCACGGCAGCCTTGCAGCCCACAGTTCCTTTCAAGGTGCACAGTTTCATGCACCGGGCCCCTAGTGTCAAATAAAAGAACAGGAGACATCTCCAAAAAATGAACTAAATAAAATGGAGGCAAGCAAACTACCAGATACAGAGTTCAAAACAATGGTTACCAGGATGCTCAAGGAACTTAGTGAGAACTTCAACAGCATTAAAATGGACATAGAAATGATGAAAGGAGGAGGAGGAAGGAGGGGGAAGGAGGAGGGAGGAGGAGAGAAGAGGAGGGAGGAGGAGGAGGAGGAGAAGGAGGAGGAGAAGAAGAAGCCGCTGCCGCCGCCGCCGCCGCCAGGTTCAGTCAGTGTTGCTCAGTGGTTGAGCTGTGACTATGAACCAGGAGGTCTCACAGCTCCACTGCAGGTCAGGCCACATACCCAGGTTGCAGGCTTGCTCTCCAGAAGGGGGTATGCAAGAGACAGCTGATCAATGATTTTCTCTCATTATTGATGTTTCTATCTCTCTCTCCCTCTCCCTTCCTCTCTGAAATCAATAAAAATAATATTTTTGAAAGAAAATAAACTTTGATATAAACATGTTATTTTAACTTTTTTTTTTAAACAGCAAATTTTCAGAAGGTTGAAGGATTACTCTATTAGGATTGCCTCTTTAAATAAAATTCTTGTATGGATTTGAATCTATTGGAAGTCTGGCACCAGACTGACACCAATGAAAATGTCTAAGCCAACATTTTCTCTTTAGTGTTTAGAAGCCCTGAACAGGTTTTCCTTCAGATTATAAGAAAAGACACAAACATTTTATGATCATAATTTTGTGTTCTTTTCATAGAGAACTTAGGGCACTGGACCACCTTAAGATCCCACTTGTAGGGGAGAAACAAGATGGCGGCATAGGGTAGACACCGTATATGCAGCTGTGAACAACTATTTCAGAAAAACCTCGAAAAGAACACACGGACACCACTCGCACCCACAGGATGGCTGGCTGAGTGAAAATCCTACAACTAGAGAAGAGTCTGAGACTCAGAGGAGTGGCGGAAGCAAAGTACAGAGGTACGGAGGCGCGCGCACGGGCTCGGGGAAGGGCTGGTACCGGAGGTCGCGGTTCTTTTCCAAAACGGAGACAGCCACAAGCTCCCAGCGGCTCTGAACTCCAGTTCCAGGCGAGTTTCTGAGGTCCCACAGACACCCAGAGAAGAGGGACTGACGGGCACCGGGAGGAAACCCAAAACGGGTTTCTCTCAGCATTGCTTACAGCAATTACCGTGGGACACAGAGACCTGGTGTCTCTCAGCGCAGGGCTGAGAAGCGCCATAGCTATTTGCTCCGCCCCGCCCGGCAAACTCCCCGAGGCCCCGCCCCTCCCAAGTGCGTCAGAGGCTTCTGCAGCAACACCTCCTTAAAGATACAGGAGCCAGCCTCACCCAGTGGCCAGAGAGGGACTAACCTAAAC
>PVJC01052109.1:0-11247 GCA_004026665.1 Murina feae
CCCCTAGCCCCATTCCTTGGTCACTAGGGTGACCCAGGAAGCCAACCTTTTCCACCCAGTCTCCTACTCTCTGGCTGGCTTACCAGGAAGCCAAGCCTTCCCTCCCGCTCTCCAGCTGGCTCCATGACTCTGGTTGGTGCTGCCATCTTTGTCACATGAATTTGCATATTCCCTCCTTATTGGCTGTGGGTGCCACCATCTTTATCGTGAAGTGATGGTTAATTTGCATATTACTCTTTTATTAGCTAGGATGATTTCTGCTGGGCATAGCAAAGTCCAATTTAGGCTGTCTCTTTATAAGAACTTATTATTGTTTGCATTTCAACTGATGTTTTGTTTCATCTATGTGATTCCAAAAGAAATGATCTGATAGGCTTAGTCAACCAATTGCTATGACTGATTAAATTGATAAAATTAGTTTTTCACAACTTACTAGTGTAGTCCTAAGAAGGTTTTAATAAAAAATATATATATATTCTTGTGACTAAATTTACAGGTGAAGACATCTTTTGATGGAATCATAATTACCTATAAATTTAGATCTCCCTCTATTTTTTGCCATTAGTAGTAGAATGCTTTACCCTTGGATATATACTTTTCCATATTAATTCACACAATTAATCTCATTGAATAGTGCATTTAATTAGATGTCTATTAAATTTTTATAATGAGAATGAATGCTTATGGTTCATTTTAAACAAGTAAAAGTTCATGCAATTAAAATACATAACTGTTGCAATAAGTCAATCTCATACCCATACTAGTGAACAACCTTGCAATTAAGGTACGATGTGGCAAGTTTGGGTCAGACTGTGAAACTCTTCAGCACAAAACTATATTATTACATTTAAATTATAACTATTTGGAGAAAGAGAATAAAATATCAGATTGTTTTTCCCTTTAAGTTCTTATAGAAGGACAGTGATCATCATTACTTCATTTTTTAAAGAGCTAGATGGCAGGTTAATTTGACAAAGGAAATAAAAAAGCATTTTAAAATATGTTAAACAGTTGAGTGTCAAGATACTATTTTCATTGCATTGACTGCATGTTCACAGCCTATTTGCATTCTTGTAGTTTAAGGAAATAGTATTCCTGCTAACAGAGGTCCTGGGGCAGAGGGGACTTCTCACAATTTCCTGCCAGTTCTTTTGTTATCACAGTTGTATCCATTTCATATTAATGGATGGGAAGTTATAAGAAGGCAGCTTTTACATTTAGCTCAGATGAAGTATGTACTTTGTTCCATACTTCTCTCTCCCTTTTATGTCCTCCAAATAGAGCTCTCCAACATTAAAACATGTTGCTTTGTATTCTTTAAGCCGACATGTTTAATCTGAATTTGTGAACATCAATCTGTCTGAGATGCTGTATGGCATAATTTTGTACTGAATACATGGATAATCCAGATCATCTATAAGGTTGATGTGATTATATGAATTGTTTTTTAAAAGTCCCCACAGAATCACAGATTTATAAATTATGGCTACTGAAAAACATTACTTTTTTATATTTCTTTATAATTGCCAGATGATCTCTCAAAATAACAATTGATGATTTGAGCAGAAAAGGATATTATCCCTAGCATTATGTGTGCAGTGCCAGCATGGCCAAGGGTGAACCTGAGGAGAGGTGGTGAAGGATTGAAGAAAAGACAGAGAAGAGAATATAGCTGGGTCTCAGTGGATTTCCCATACCTGGATGAGGACACAAAAGACCCATCCTGGAAGCCAATGTTTTATTTTATAGTATGATTAAAACAAGGGTAGATTAACAATGTTCTTGTTTTGGCAACACTTGCTGCAACTTCCACAGCTTATTAGGTACTTAGGAAGGAATTGGGGTGGGGGGGACACTACAAGATCAGGCTTAATTATGCTAGGAGAGCTCTGCCCTCCAGGCTGGGACTTGATTGTAGCCCTGCCACAGGTCAGCTTCACCCTAGAGCCACTCCCTAAATTATGGTTGAAGACTCAGCCTGAAAAGAATCTTAAAAACATATTCCATTAACCCATATCTTGCCCTAAAGCTATCCAAATCTCATTTGGGGTATCATGAAAATATGGTTAAGGTTATCAAATATGGAAATTCATAATATATTTTAATGATAGTAGACATACTACTGCTTTCCAATAGTAGTAGGTCTATTCTTGACATTTTTTACTTATGCACATTTGCTCATTATGGGGCATCTTTACATATCCAACCCCAAATATCTTCCATCTGAACTTAAAGAATTTAAAATAAATGTATTTCTATATATTTACTGCATTCCTTTCTTTAGGATCTTTTTAACCAGATGAAACAATTCATTTTTCTTGTACCCATGAACATCTTTTTAAATAATATAAAGTCATATATTTCTAATCCCCAAAGTAAACATAGGATTTGGCCAATATTGAATGAAACTATAGAATTTGATTGATACTTTTTTTGACATCACATTCCAAATTATTGCTTCACCCTTTGAAAACTCAATTCTTAAGCTTCTCCACGAAGGAAATATAAGAGTCTCTGAGACTAAAAGGAATTATTGAATTCTTAAGGTAAAATCAGCTTAACATCTAAGCACTGACTAACTTTAGTCCACTTTCATGTTTTTTTTTTCGCCATCTATCTCCACTTGCCACTATGATATGTGACAAAAGATCCAAGAGATTTCATAGCTATAAATTACAGTAAAGGAAAAGTATTCATTTAAAACCCATCAGCCTTGGCTGGTGTTGCCCAGTGGTTAAAGTGTTGGCCCGTGGCTCTAAGAATCATGCATTCAATTCCTGATGAAGGGCATGTACCTGAGTTGCAGGCTTGACCCGCTGCCCCGGCAGGGTGCATGCAGGAGGCAACAAATCCAGATGCCCCTCTTACTTTGATATTTCTCTATCTCCCTCTCTACCTCTCCTGCTCTCTCCCTTCCTTCCATTTTCTCTAAAAATTAATGGAAAAAATATCCTCCAATGAAGATTAATCAAAGATAAATAAATAATAAAATGCATTATACTTTGGTCTTCAAATACAAAGATCCCAATTATACTTATACAAAAACAAGATTTTAAGTTGATGTATAGTTTTTTGGTAGTGCGAATTATAAGGCAATGCCTACTTCCATTCTTATAATTTGATAAGAACTTAATATTTTAAATTCATTAATATCAAACCTTTTCATTTGACTTACATATATTTCTTATGTTTTAGGCATGGAGACCCCTCAGGGTAAATTTGAAGAAAATCTAATTAACCTGGATTTACATTGGCAATATCTTTGTACAAGTAAAGAAGCTAATAAAAATATATAGGTTGACTAAATTTCCTGTTGTGTACTCTTTAAAATGTACCAAGCTGAAAATTGATAATCTAACATTATCATCAATGTGAGTAGAAAAATAAATCTTGCTTATATCATGTTGACGTGCAAAAAACTGGGTGTATCACATGAAAGATGAAATCAGTCTGCATGGCTACTGAAAACGAAGTCTATAGTTAGTAGTGGCCAATGAAATATTTGGTTTTTCTTTACTTGAGCTGAACTAGCTAGACATATCCTCTTAAATACTGCTTCAAACCACTGGCTCAATCTGCTTCAAATAACATCTTTCAACTTTAGATAACAGAATGAGTTTTATAGCTCAAAATGGCATACTCTGTATCTCAGTATAGTTAGAGGTTAAAACAATTCACGATCCATTATTTACTTTTAAAATTCTCTCTATACCCTAAGTGTAAATGGTCTGAATTTACCAATAAAGAAGCACAGAGAAGGAGAGTAAATTATAAAAACAAAAACAAACAAACAAACAAAAACAACCATATGCTGCCTACAATAGATACATCTGAGCTTCAAAGACAAAGGTAGATTCAAAGTAAAAGGATTTAAAACGATTCTCCAAGCAAATAATATCCACAGAAAAGCAGGTGTAACCATACTTTTATGTCTGACAAAATAGATTTCAAGATAACAATGATAACAAGAGACAAAGATGGACACTTTATAATGATAAAGGGAACACTAAATCAAGAAAACAATATATATACATATACATATACATATACATATACATATACATATACATATACATATGCAGAGAACACCAAAATATCTATATATACAAAAGCCTAAGTGACTGGCCAACCAACCAACTGGCAGTTATGATGTTTACTGACCATCAAGGGGCAGACATTCAATGCAGGAGCTGCTAAGCTGTGGTGACTTGGCAGCTGTGATTCTCGGGTGATGCACCCAGAACCAGAGAGGAAGAAGCTCGATTCCAGGGTGCATCACCAGAGAACTGCCCTCTTGCAATCCAGGACTCCTCAGGGGATGTCAGAGAGCTGTTTTCAGCCTGATCCCTGCAGGCCAGGCTGAGGGACCCATCAGTGCACAAATCTGCTCACGGGGCCTCTAGCTCATTGGCTCCCCACTTTGGGTCTGACTTCCCATTGGACATCTAGCCTGTTGCAGAGGTCATGGGTCTGGCCCTTATACAAATTTTTTTACTCCATTAGCTAAATGATGAAAAGTGCAGGACCTATTGGCTAAGGTCCTAATGTCTGGTGCTCACGCCGGCCAATCAGCTTAATATCAATTTCCAGTGGAGGCAGTGATTTTTCCTGCTACCACTGTCAGCTGGGAAACTGACCATGGCTTCCCTCCTTCATGGCAGACAGTAACACCAGCGGGCAACCTCCGGGGAGGAAAGGAGGCAAAGAAGCAGCTCAGGTGGGGAGAAGGAGGTTCCCACCACCACAGGACTCTGTCTGGGTGGAAGAGCATGGGAAGGAGCCTGACATTGAGCAGGGTCCTACTCTAGGCCAACTAGATTTCAGGCTAAGTAAATCCTGTTTGATAAATAATTGCATTCTTTAGCTAAATGCCCACAAGTCATCAGTTACTGCCAAACAGGGTAAAGTGCAATGAAAGAAGCAAGACAGATACAGAGAGAAAGTGACATAATATTTGGAGAAGAGAGGAGGGAGCATGATTCCAGGGTACATCACCTGAGAACTGCCTTCTCATAATCTGGGACCCCTTGGGGGATGTTAGAGAGCAGGTTTTGGTCCAATCCCCACAGGCCAGGCCAAGGGACCCCACCGGTGCACAGGTCTCTAGTATAAAATAACTACTCACAAAACTAAAGGGAGGAACTGTCAATACTCCATTGACAGTCTGGACAGATCAACCAAATGAAAAATCAATAAAGAAATAACAGCCTTAAATGCAACACTAGCCCAAATGGACATAATTGACATTTACAGAACATCAGATTATACATTCTTCCCCAGTGCACATGGGACATTCTCAAGGATAGACCATATGTTGGGTCACAAATCTAGGATCAACAAATTCAAGAAGAATGAAATTATACCAAACAATTTTCTGACCACAATGCCTTAAAATTAGAAATTAACTGCAGAAAGGAGGTAAAGAAACCCACAAGAGATTAAATAACATACTACTAAAAATATGACTGAGTCAAAGAAATAATAAAAGATGAAATCAAAAGATATATAGAGGCAAACTAGAATGACAATACAACATATACAAACCTCTGAGATGCAGTGAAAGCAATAATAATAGGGAAGTTTATATCATTACAGGCATATCTCAAGAAACAAGAGAAATCCAAAATAAACAACCTAAAGTCACATCTTAAAGAACTATAAAAGGAATAATAAAAGCAACCCAAAGTCAGCAGAAGAAAGGAAACAATACAAATTAGAGAATTGAATGAAATAGAAAACAAAAAGACAATATAAAATTTAATAAAACAAAGAGCTGGTTCTTTGAAAAGATTAATAAAATTGGCAAACCACTGGCTAGACTCACTAAGGAAAAAAGGGAAAAGACCTATATAAACATGATCAGAAATAAGAGAAGAAAAATCACCCTAGACAACATCAATATAAAATGGATCATACCAGAATGTTATAAAAAGCTATATGCCACAAAATTCAATAACCTAGAAGAAATAAACACATTCCTAGAACTATATAACCTTTCTAGACTAAATCATGAAGAATTGGAAAATCTCAATAGACCAATCAGCAGTGAGGAAATTGAAACAACCATCAAAAACCTCCCAAAAGCCCTAGCTGGTTTGGCTCAGTAGATAGAACTTCGGCCTGTGGACTGAAGGGTCCCAGGTTTCATTCTGGTGAAGAGCACATTCCAGGGTTCTGAGCTCAATCCCCTGTAGGGGCTGTGCAGGAGGCAACCAATGATTCTTTCTCATCATTAATGTTTCAATCTCTCTCCCCCTCTCTTTTCCTCTCTGAAATCAATAAAAGTATATTAAAAAATAAACAACACCAAAGAAACAAAAACTCCCCAGAAATAAAAGTCTAAGACCAGATGGCTTCACCAGTGAATTCTACTAAACATTCAAAGAAGATTTAAAACCTATCCTTCTCTGCCCAGCCAGCATGGCTCAGTGCTTGAACATCAACCTATGAACCAGAACATCATGGTTCAATTCCTGGTCGGTACCCCTGAGGCATGCAGGGGGCAGCTAATCAATGATTATCTCTCATCATTTATGGTTCTATCTCTCTGAAATCAATAAAAATATATTTTTTTGGGGTGGGACAAAAAACCTACCCTCAAACTCTTCCAAAAAATTAAATAAGAGGAAATACTTCCTAACACATTCTATGAGGCCAATATAATTCTTATACCAAATTCTGGCAAAAACAGCACAAAAAAAGAAAACTACAGACCAATATCTCTGACAAATACAGATGCAAAAATCGTAAATAAAATACTAGTAAACTGAGTACAACAGTAGATCAAAAAAATATTACATCATGATCAAGTGGGGTTTATTTCAGGGGCACAAGGATGGCTCAACATAGGCAAATTAATCAATGTAACACACCACATTAATAAAAGAAAGGATAAAAATCATATCAATACTAGTAGATGCATAAAAAGCATTTGATAAGACACAACAGATTTATGATAAGAAACACTCAATAAAATAGGAATAGAAGGAAAGAACTTCAATATGATAAAGGCCATCCAAATATACAAAAACCAAGGGTCCATAACATCCCAAACAACCGAGGGCCCAACCAACTGGAAGTCAGTCCTGCAGTCAGTTCTGCATTGCCATAGCGACCCAGCACTGACTGCCGAGGGGGCTGTGGATCAGGCCTGGAGAGAGGCCTGCAGAGAGAAGCAGGGTCTGATCCATAGCCTTCATAGCAGCAGTTGATCAGCCCTTGCCTCTCTCTTTCTCTCCAGGCCTGGCCAGCAGCTGCACCTCTCTTTCTTTCTGGGCCTCTGTGGGGGCTGCTGATCAACCCCATCTCTCTGATCAGGCCCAGAGATAGGCCTGGAGATATTGACTGGCATAAGAACTGACCAATTAGAACCAAATCTGGTGAACTATGAGGAGTCAGTGGATTCTAAGTAGGCAGAGCTTTTGACGCTGACTGGCATAGAAACCAACCAATCAGAACCAAATCTGGGTGAGCTGCAAAGAGCCAATGGCTGCCTAGTAGATGGAGCTTTTGATGCTGACTGGCATAAAAACTGACCAATCAGAATCTAATCTGGGTGAACTGCAAAGGCAGAACCTAAGGTGGAGGCTGAGGAGAGGTTTTCAGGGCAACAGCTGTTTGGTGTAAGGTATAAGAAAGTGGTACAATTTTTTAATAACTGGTTTGGCAGTATAGTGCATATGGCTGGCTATCAGTCCAGATATAGGGATTATGTATTTTTCTCTGCCAAGAGCATCTCCTCCTGCTGCAAAATGCTTTCCTCACCCCCAATTTAAGCAATCCTATCCTATATCATCTATCTATACTAATAAAAGAGTAATATGCTAATCAGATCAGGTCGACTGCCATCTTTTGGATGTCTGACTTCCTTCCAGACAAAGCCATAGTGGTAGGAACTGAGGCAAAGGCAGTTAGGGGCAATCAGGCTGGCAGGGGAGGGCAGTTGGGGGTGAGATCAGGCTGGCAGGGTAGGGCAATTAGGGATAAGATCAGGCCAACAGGGGAGGGCCATTGGAGGTGAGATCAGGTCTGCAAGGGAGGGCAGTTGGGAACGAGATCAGGCCAGCAGAGGAGAACAGTTAGGGGAGATCAGGCAGGCAGGCAGGGGGATTAGGGGCAATCAGGCAGGCCGGCAGAAGCAGTTAGGGGTGATAAGGCAGGCAGGCAAGTGAGCAGTTAAGAGCCAGCAATTCCAGATTGCAAAAGGGATTTCCAACTGCTAATATCATACTCAATGGTGAAAAACTGAAAGCTTTTCCTCTGAGATCAAGAACATGACAAGGATGTCTACTCTCACCACTCTTATTCAACACTAGAGGCCTGGTGCATAAGAATTCGTGCATTCTGAGGGGTCCCTCAGCCCGGCCTTCACCCTCTCACAGTCTGGGACCCCTCAGGGTATGTCCACCTGCTGGCTTAGGCCCCAGGATTGGGCCTAAGCTGCAGTCAGACATCCTTAGTGCTGCTGAGAAGGCAGCTTGTTGATGAGTGGAGCTCACCCTGTGGGAGTGCATTAACCACCAGGGAAACAGCTCCTGCATTGAGCAACTGCCTCCTGATGGTCAGTGTGTGTCATAGTGACCCATGGTTCCTGGTCATTCTACTATTAAGGTAAACTTACATATTACCCTTTCATTATATAGGATAGTTCTGAAAATCCTAGCCAGAGCAATAAGGCAAGATAAATAAATAAAAGACATCTAAATTGTATTGAAGAAAGCAAACTCACTTTTTTTCAGACGACATGATCTTGTACATAGAAAACCCTGAAGATTCCACCCCAAAACTATTTGAAACAAATACAGTAAAGTTGCAGGATAAAGAATCAATGTACAAAAATCCATTGTCTTCCTGTATACTAACAACAAACTTCAGAAAGAGAAATGAAAGAAAAAATTACTTCTGCAATTCTAACCAAAAGAATAAAATACCTAAGAATAAACATAACAAAGAACATGCAAGACCTATATACTGAAAATTACAAAGTATTATTAAAAGAGATTGAAAAAGACACAACAAAATGGAAAAAAATATTCCATGTTCATGAATTTAAAAAAGCAACATAGTTAAAATGGTCATTTTACCCAAAGCAATATATAGAGATTAGCTAAGGAATATATATGCATAAACCAAACACAAAAGTGTGGTGAGGGCCAGAGAGAAGGGGAGGCAGGTGTTGGGTGGAGGTGGGTAAAGCGGTGGGGGGGAATGGAGACATCTGTGATAGTGCCAAGAGTAAAAATAAATAAAGTTTTAAAAAGAAATTTAAAAAAAATAAAAATTCTTTCATACTCTTTTCTGTCAGTGTATCTATTACAGGTGAAAACTAAGTGCTCTTCTCACACTCAAAAAAGTATTAAACAGTAGTAATATCCTATATAATAAAGAGCTAATATACAAATGGTTGTCAGGCCCTCACGTCCTCACTCAGTAATGGCTCAGACACTCAACACTGGGGAGAGAGGAATAGGGACCAGCGAGGCACAAATGAGCTCATGAGAGAGGAATGGGGACCAGCCAGGCACAAATGAGCTCTCAAGAGAGGAATGGGGACCAGCCAGGCTGCAGCCTGGGAGAAGGACAAGCCACAAGTGCCTTAGTTCCAGGCACCAGCAGCTGTGGCTGCACCTGTGGCCCAAGTGAGGGACAAGCTGCCCACCCCACCATCCTGGACACCAGTGCCTGCAGCTGTAGCTCAGGCAAAGCCACTGGCCCATGGTCCCCTGTGACTGTGGCTGGCCCATATGTAGCTGGCCCAGATTTTGGGAGCCTGGAGCTGGCCAGAAAGAGGGAAGCCCGGGTCCCAGGTGCCCGCGACTGGCCGGAGGAGGTAATCCTGGGTCCTGGGTGTAGGGTGAGGCAGAGATGGTTAGGGGCAATCAGGCCAGCAGGGGAGCAGTTAGGGGTTATCAGGCAGGCTGGCAGAAGTGGTTAGGGTCGATCAGGCAGGCAGAGGTGATTAGGGTAAATCAGGCAGGCAGGCAGAGGGGTTAGGAACAACCAGGCAGACAGGCAGGTGAGCGATTAGGAGCCAGTGGTCTTGGATTGAGAGAGGTAGTCGGACATCTCCTGAGGATATCCTGGATTAGAGAGGGTGCAGGCTTGGCTGAGGGACACCCCCTCCTGCACAAATTTCATGCACCGTGCCTCTAGTATCTAAACTAATAAAAGCGGAATAGTAAAATTAACAGTTTCTTCAGGATGCCCAACAGCCAATCAGAGCGACTGTATGCAAATTACCCCAGCCAACATGGCGGCCGCCACTCACGGAGTAAACGGGCACCTTCCATCGCAGCAGGAGTGAAAGCGAAACTGCTTGCGCGCTGGCTCGCTTAGCCTTGACGGAAAGCAAAACACACATTTGCAACATTGTATAAATCATAGACTCCTCAGAGCTGAAGCCAGGCCTGAGTCTAAGAGTATAACATTGTTTCATTATAGAAGCCACGAGGTGAGGCAGAGAGGAGGCTTCGTTAGTAAAAGACCTCACCTTAAAGGAACAGCATCAATTATAGAAGATAAACAAACCCCAGTAACCTGCGTCCAGCCAGCCTTGCTCAGACATTGGGTCAATGGGAGCTGTGGGCAGCCTTAAAGCCTGAAAGCGCCAATCAGCCCATCACCCATGCTGGCCACAACCCAATGGGGTGAGAGACGTTCCTGGGGGGCTTGGCCAGCCTGGAGACAGCCATCAGCCCGTCACCCAGGCTGGTCAGGCACGCCAGCAGGTGGACATCCCCTGAGGGGTCCCAGACTGTGAGAGGGCACAGGCCGGGCTGAGGGACCACCTGAGTGCACAGAGCGGCTGCAGGGCGGAAGAGCGCAGGACCCAGGACCCGTGAGTGGGAAACAGGCAGCAGGGTTGGAGGGCATCGAGAAGTGGGTAAGAGGTGGCAGGAGGTTGGCGGCTTGCTTGGTGGGCTTCCCAGGCCCTTTGCGGGGCATCGGGGAGTGGGTAAGAAGTGGCAGGGGGTCGGCGGCCTGCTTGGAAGCTGTCCAGGCCCTTGGAGGGGCATCGGGGAGTGGGAAAGAGGCAGCAGGGGGTCAGTGGCCTGCTTGGTGGGCTTCCCAGGCCCCTTGTAGGGCACCAGGAAGTGGGAAAGCAAGGTGGCAGGCCGGGGAGTGGGAAAGAGGCAGCGGGGGTTCAGTGGCCTGCTTGGTGTGCTTTCCAGGCCTCTTGCAGGGCACTGAGGAGCGGGAAAGCAAGGTGGTGGGACAGGGAGCAGGAAAGAGATGGCGGGGGGGCCT
>PVJC01052110.1:0-11247 GCA_004026665.1 Murina feae
GGAGGGGAGGGGAGGGGAGGGGAGGAGAGGAGAGGAGAGGAGGAAGAGAAGGTAGAAAAGTATTTCATTAGAGGCCTTGAAGGCCATGGTAAGAACCTTGGTTTTTTTTCCGAGTGAAATAGAGTTGTAGGAGTGACATGACCTGACAAGTGTTTTTTAAAAAATAGTAGAGTGTTGGTGGCCAAAATTACAAGTAGAAATCTCACTTACAGGCCATTGTAATAACCCAGGTGAGAAAAGATGGTGAGTGGTAGTGGGTGTGGGTGGAAGTAGCAAAAAGTGGTCAGATCTTTGATGTATTTTAAAGGTAAAAAGAACAGCTTTCCCTTATGGGTTTGAAGGTGGAATATGAGGAAGAGGACAATGTCAGGAATGACCCTAGGAAGTTGCATTTGCTATTTCCTGGTATGGGAAAGGTATTGGGAGGACCAGGTTTTAGGAAAAAGATGTGTTAACTATTGGCCAGGGTAAACTTTAGGAGTCTATTAAATATCCAAAATAGTTTCCCAAAATAATATCAAGAGTCTATCACATAATACTAAAGAGATTGATACAACAAGAGGTTATAACCCCTTAAACATATATGCACCCAATGCAGGAGCACCCAAATACATAAAAAAAAAAAAAACTCTTGGAAGATATCAAGGGAGAGAGCGACAACCATACAATCATAGTAGGAGACTTAAACACACCACTGACATCACTGGATAAACCCTCTAGACAAAATATCAGCAAATAAACAGCAATCCTACATAACTCATTAGATCAAATGGACTTAATTGACACCTTCAGAACATTTTACCCAAACCCACCAAATATATGTTCTTCTCAAGTGCACATGAGACATTCTAAAAAATAGACCACATATTGGGTCACAAGCAAAGTCTCCACAAATTCAAGAAGATAGAAATTATATCGAGCATTTTCTCAGATCACAATGGCACAATATTATAAATAAACAACAATGAAAACAATCCAAAAAAATCAATCACATGGTGACTAAATAGCATGCTATTAAACAATAATTGGGTTATCAAAGAGATCAAAGAAGAAATTAAAAACATCCTGAAAACTAATGACAATAAAAACACAATAATCAAAATGTGACACAATGAAAGCCATTGTGAGAGGGAAATTTACAGCTTTACAGGCCTACCTCAACAAACAAGAAAAAATGGTAATAAATCATCTAACTCTACAATTCAAAGAATTAGAAAGAGAGCAATAAGAAAAGCCCAGAGTGAGCTGAAGGAAGGAGATAATAAAGATCAGAGCAGAAATGAATGACATAGAGACCAAAAAGCAATATAGAAGATCAATGAAAGCAAGAGCTGGTTCTTTGAAAGGTTAAACAAGGTTGATGAACCTCTATCAAGGCTACCAAGAAGCAAAGAGAGAGGACCCAAATAAACAAAATCAGAAATGAAAGAGGTGAAATAACAACAGACCCCACAGAAATACAAAGGATTGTTAAAAAATACTATGGACAACTCTATTCTAACAAACTAGACAACCTGGAGGAAATGAACATATTCCTAGAAAAATACAACTTTCCAAAACTCAATCAAGAAGATTCTAAAAATCTCAATAGGCCGATAACTATAGAAGAAATTGAAACAGTCATCAAAAAGCTTCCAGCAAATAAAAGCCTGGGGCCAGATGGCTTCATAGGAGAGTTTTACCAAACATTCAAGGAAGAACTAAGACCTATCCTCCTCAGACTATTCCAAAAAATTCAAGAGAAAGGAATACTTCTAAGCTCATTCTATGAAGCCAAAATCACCCGAATACCAAAACCAGATAAAGACAAAACAATGAAAGAGAATTACAGGCCAATATCCCTCATGAACCTAGATGCCAAAATCCTCAACAAAATTCTAGCAAATCGTATCCAGCAGTACATCAGAAAGATCATACACCATGACCAAGTAGGATTTATCGTGGGGATGCAAGGATGGTATAATATTTACAAATCAATAAATATAATACATCACATAAACAAATTGAGAGATAAAAATCACATAGTCATATCAATTGATGCAGAAAAAGCATTTGACAAAATCCAACACCCTTTCTTGATTAAAACCTCTCAGCAAGGTGGGAATGGAAGGAGCATAACTCAACATAATAAAAGCTTTATATGACAAAGCCACAGCCAACATCATACTCAATGGGAAAAAACTAAAACCATTTCCCCTTAGAACAGGAACAAGACAGGGATGTCCACTCTCACCACTCTTGTTCTACATAGTACTGGAAGTACTAGCCATTGCGATCAGACAAGAAGAAGAAATAAAAGGCATCCAAGTTGGAAAAGAACAAGTAAAACTGTCCTTATTCGCAGATGACATGGTATTGTACATAGAAAACCCTAAAGAATCCATCAAAAAATTATTAGACTTAATAAATGAATTTGGCAATGTAGCAGGATACAAAATTAATGCCAAGAAATCTATGGCATTTCTATACACCAATAATGAACTTACAGAAAGAGAGACTAAAAGAGCAATCCCATTTACCATCGCACCAAAAATTTAAGATACCTAGGAATAAACTTGATTAAGGAGGTTAAAGACCTGTACACAGAAAACTATAGGACACTGAAAAAGGAGATAGAGGAAGACAAAGAGATGGAGGACCATACCTTGTTCATAGATTGGTAGAATCAACATCATTAAGATGTCCATACTACCCAAAGCAATCTATAGATTCAATGCACTCCCCATTAAAATACCAATGGCATATTTCACAGACCTAGAATAAACTTCCCAAAAATTCATCTGGTATAAAAAAAGACTGTGAATAGCTGCAGCAATCCTGAGAAAGAAGAAAAAAGTAGGTGGGATCTCAATACCAGATATCAAGCTGTATTACAAAGCCACTGTTCTCAAAACAGCCTGGTACTGGCACAAGAACAGACATATATACCAATGGAATAGAATAGAGAACCCAGAATTTGACTGAAACCAATATGCTCAATTAATATTTGACAAAGGAGGCAAGAAAATACAATGGAGTCAAGACAGTCTCTTCAATAAATGGTGTTGGGAAAATTGGACAAATACATGCAAAAAAAATGAAATTAGACCACCAACTTACACCATACACAAAAGTAAACTCAAAATGGATAAAGAACTTAAACATAAGACAGGAAACCATAAAATACTAGAGGAATCCACAGGCAGCAAAATCTCAGACATATGCTGAAGCAATTTCTTCACTGATACTGCTCCTAGGGTAATGGAAACTAAAGAGAAAATAAACAAATGGGACTACATCAAAATAAAAAGCTTCTGCACAGCAAAGGAAACCATCAACAAAACAAAAGAAAGCCACTTCATGGGAGAATATATTGCAAATGTTATCACCGATAAAGGTTTAATCTCCAACATTTATAGGGAACTCATACAACTTAACAAAAGGGAGCTAAACAGTCCAATCAAAAAATGGACAACAGATCTAAACAAATACTTTTTGAAAAAGACAGAAGAAAGACCAAAAGACATATGAAAACATGCTCAAAGTCACTAATCATCCAAGAGATGCAAATCAAAACAACAATGCAGTACCATCTCACACCTGTCAGAATGGCTATCATCAACAAATCAACAAATGGCAAGTGCTGGAGAGGTTGCAGAGAAAAAGGAACTCTCATGCACTGCTGGTGGGAATGCAAACTGATGCAGCCACTGTGGAGAACAGTATGGAGTTTCCTCAAAAAACTAAAAATGGAACTCCCATTTGACTCAGTGATCCCACTTCTAGGAATATATCCCAAGAAACCAGAAACACCAATCAGAAAGGATATATGCACCTCCATGTTCATAGCAGCACAATTCACCATAGCTAAGATTTGGAATCAGCCTAAGTGCCCATCAGCAGATGAATGGATTAGAAAACAGTGGTACATCTACACAATGGAATACTATGTTGTGGCAAAAAAAGGAGTTCTTACATTTGCAACAACATGGATGGAACTGTAGAGCATTATGCTAAGTGAAACAAGCCAGACAGAGAAAGATAAATGTCACATGATCTCACTCATTTACGGAATATAATGAACAACATAAACTGATGAACAAAAACAGATCCAGAGACAGAGAAGCATCAATCAGACCATCAAACCTCAGAAGGAAGGTAGGGGAGGATGAGGGTAAGGGAAAAAGACCAACCAAAGGACTTATATGCAAGCATATAGGCCTATCCAATGGATACAGACAATAGGGGGGGTGGGGGCATGAGTTGGGGGGGTTAGAGAGTAATGTGGAGATAAAGACACATATGTAATAACTTAATCAATAAAGAAATTTAAAAAACTAGTCTATCACCAGGAAGAGATAAAATGTTGAACAGATCAAGTCTGAGGACAGAGCAGCCATCACTTCTTGTTTGTTTTGACATTTCTAGTGAGCCTAAGCTGGCCTCCTAGTGGCATTTCTTCTCTAAATTCTCCAAGTCTGTTCATTCGATAATTAGATGCACAATATGGCTGCTGTTTTCAGAAGCTGACTTTCTTTTTTTTTGAGATTGGAACTTTTGCAAATCTTCTGTTCTCTGAAAGTTCTTTCAGTGCTCTGGGGTGTATTAAGTTGTAGCTCTTATAAAATCTATATGTCCTTTGAGAAACTACTCACCTGGAGCTTCTGTTTTCTTAATGTTTCTTTTACCCCATTTTTCATTTTAAAATCACTTATTTGTTTGGTTTTATTTTAGAAATGGTAAGTATGCCTTGCAGAATATTCAGGAAATACAATGCACAGCAAAAAGAAAATGAGACTCCTACATCTAGAAATAACAATTGTTAACATTTTAGTGTATGTCTTTCTCATATTATTTCTATGCATATATGTGTGTGTCTGTATATTCATAATTTATCTATATCTATATCGTCTATATCTATATCATCTATATCTATCATAAGGTGACCAGATTTTAACATTGGTAATGCGGGACACGATTGACTGGAGGGGTTCTTTTTTTATTATTATTATTACTTAAAATATTACAAAGAGTAGTACATATGTCTCTTTCCAAAAATCGGGACTTTTTTAAAATGCTGTGAGACACGGGGCAAATTGTTAAAAATCAGGACTGTCCCGCCAAAAGCGGGACATCTACTAGTATATCCACATATTGATATATTTAACTCAAGTGGAGTTATATTGTACATTCTGTTTTCAGACGTCACCATTTTAATTTATATCAGGTCATCTCCTTGACAGATAAAATAGAGGCATAAAAGCAGTTAGGTGGACAATGCTGTCTGTCATCTAATCTTCCACCATCTGTCCTTAGAGGGCTTGTTGCTTTTTAAGCAAGGATATTTTTGCATTATTTTCCACACATCTCAGTTTAATCTATAATTATCCACTGCTGGATTTCTAACAGATCTAAGCCACTCTCCTACATTCGTTTGTCCTGTAGTGCATGTTTGTCATGGTCACTGATGGTTCAGTATTGAACACCCATTCTACCCACTCCCTAAAAAAACTCCTTTCTACTTGGTTGAATTATACTCATCCTCAACCTACACTCCCATATATAGGCAGCAATGTGCCTAATACATTCCACTAGTTTTTAAATTTTATTATTTGAATGAAAATACAATTGTTATTTATTTATTTATTTATTTATTTATTTATTTATTTATTTATTTATTTATGGTGTGCAGTACTACAAATTTTAACACACATGTAATTTCATGGCACCACCCGTACTGTCAGGATCCGGAACAGTTCCATCACCCTAGAACACTCCATAGTGCTATCCCTTTACAGTTTTACCCTACTCCTTATTCCTAGTCCCTGGCATCACTGATTTAGTGTCTGTTATTAGCATTTTATCTTTTTGATAGTGTCATAAATGTAATCACACAAGGTGTAACCTTTGAGTCTGGTTACTTTCGCTTAGCACAATGCTTTTGAAACAATGCTTTTTGAAATTATTATGTGTATCAATACTTTGGTTCTTTTTACTGCTGAGTAGTATTTTATTTTAGGTATGTACCCAAATTTGTTTATTCATTAAGCTGTTGAAGGATATCTGTATTGTTTCCAATTTCTGGTGGTCATGAATAAATATTTGATACAGCATTTTTGTGTGAACATAGTTTATAGTCCTCTAGGGTATATACTTGGAAGTAGGATTGATAGCCATATAGTATGTACATTTAACATTGTAAAAAATTGACTGTCTTCTAGAGTGGCTGAATCATATTGATTACCAACAGCAATTTATGACAGTACCCATTGTTTTCACATCTTCTACTGCTCCTGGTGTGGTCAGTGCTTCTTAGATTTTAGCCCTTCTTACAGATAGATACTAATATCTCACTGTGGTTTTAATTTGCATTCCCCCAATGACTGATGATGTTTTACATATTTTATATGCTTATTTGACTTATATATATACATTTTGGTAAAGTGTCTGTTCAAGTCCTTTGCCCATTTCTTAATTGGGTTATTTTATTGTTGAATTATGACAGATCTTTATATATTCTTTTCAAGAATATATGACTATATTTAAGTACTTTTCTAGATATATGATTTAAAAAATATGTTCTCCAAGTATGTTATTTTTTCATTATTTTAACATTGGCTTTCATAGAGCAATTAAAACAACTGTAATAAAGTCTAATTTATCACTTAAAAATATGTTATTGATTTCTTTTAGAGAGAAAAGAAGATGGAGAGAAAGATAGAAACATTGATCAACTGCTCAGGTATGTGCCCTGACCAGGAATCAAACTGGTGACCTCATGGCACATGGGATGACACTCAACCACTGAGCCACACTGGCTAGCTACCTTTTTTTTAAATGTATTTATACCTATAGTGTTATAGCTGAGAAATCTTTGCCTAATCTCAAGTAATGAAGAATTTATTTCTTTTTTAAATATATTTTATTGATTTTTTTTACAGAGAGGAAAGGAGAGGGATAGAGAGTTAGAAACATCAATGAGAGAGAAACATCGATCAGCTGCCTCCTGCACAACCCCACCTGGGGATATGCCCACAACCAAGGCACATTCCCTTGACCGGAACCGAACCGGGGCCTCTTCAGTCCACAGGCCGATGCTCCATCCACTGAGCCAAACCAGCCAGGGCTTCTTTTATGTTTTCTTCTAAAAATTACATAGTTCCATATTTTATATTTATATTTATGATCCCTTTTGAATTAACTTTTGTACTAAATGTGAGATTTAGGCCAAAGTTATTTTCTTAAATGATGTTGTTCCAACACCATTTTTTGAAGTCTATCTCTTCTTTATTGTAATGGCTATCCAAATTTATAAAAAAATCAATTGATCATATTTGTGTGGTTTTATTTCTGTACTCTCTATTCTGTTCCATTGATCATGTGTCTTTACCTTCACTGATATCATACTACCTTGATTATTAGAGTTTAAAAGTCTAATAGTGTGATTTCTTGTACTTTATTCTTCTTTTTCAAAAATTTTTTGGGTATTCTAGTTCCTTTGCTTTTTTCCATATAAATTTTGGAATGAGTTTATCCATAACCAAAAACATTTTTCTGTGAGTTTTATTGGCATGCTTGCTTTAAACCTGTAGCTTGAGGTGCCACAATGGCATGTACATCCATTCTGGCTGCAGAAGTACTTAGGATGCAGTGTAGCCTGCCCTTCTCAGTCCCAAGTAGGTCTCCTGCAGCATCTGTCATGCTGTAATCTTCACTAGTCTTGGGAGTCTTAGTAAGAACTCGGGGAGACCCAGGAAGCCTATATATGCTGAATTTGGTCTGATCTTTAACCTGGAAAGAATGAATCCACCTCACAGTGGATTACCTCAAACTTGAGGTTTTGGTCACAGCAAGTGATCCCCTAAGTTCCAGTCCTCAATATTATCAAAATTATCCATTCACTCAGCAACTGTTAGATATTCTGCTACCATAGATTTAGGACTCTGTGGACTCTGAGGATGTGGCTGTGAACCTCAGTCTGGAGAAGTGAGCTTTATTGGATTCTCCACAGAAGAAACTCTACAGAGACGTGATGCAGGAAACCTTCAGGAACCTGGTTTCAATAGGAAAGAAATGGGAAGATTATGACATTGGAGATCAGTACATAAACCAAAGGAGAAAACAAAGAAACCCAGTATTAGAGAGACCCTGTGAAGGGGAACAAATGAGTCAGTGTGGGGAAAATTTCAGCCTTATTCCAAATCTTATTTTGAAGAAAAAACTCTTTCTGAAGTAAAATCATGGGAAGACAGTGTGTGTGAGAAAGTCTTTGTGCATCATTCATCCATTAATATGCACATGAGAGTCACACAGGAAACAAGCCATACGAGTATCAAAATTATGGAGACAAGCTATATAATTCTGTTGTAGGTGGGAGAGTCTTTAGTTGTCTTCAGGGTTTTAACAAACATGAAAGAAGTCACAATGGAGAAAAGCCTGTAAGTGTAAGGAATGTGGGAAAACCTATAGTTCTTCAACTTTACTTCAAATACATGAAAGATTCTGCACTGGAGAAAAAACCTTATAAATGTCAACAAGGTGGTAAAAGCATTCAGTTGCCTTAGTTCTCTGCAATGTATTGAATAATTCATACTGGAGAGAAACCCTATGAATGTAAGGATTGTGGAAAATCTTTCACGTTACCTTAGTTTTCAAACACATGAAAGAAATCACAGTGAAGTAAAACCATATGTATGTAATCAATGTGGTAAAACATTTAGCTGCCTCCATTATCTCAAAAAATATGAAAGAAATCACACTGGAGAGAATGTTTCATGGAATGTAGTAAAGGCTTCAGAGATCCCAGTTCCTTATAAACACACCAAAGAATTTATATTGGAGAGAAACACAATGAATGTAAGAAATGTGGCAAAGCTTTCAGTTCTCATTAAGGTGTCCAAATGCATGAAAGAAATCACACTGGATAGAAACCCTATGAATATAAAATATGTAGCAAAACACGTGGTTATCCCCATTCTCTTCAATATCACAAAAGGACACATATTAGATAGGAATCCTATGAATGCAAGAAATGTGGGAAAGCATATAGATATCTCAATTTCTTATGAATACATGAAATAATTCATACAGATGTAAGGAATATGGGAAATCCTACAAATATTATCAAAATTGCTAAACATATGCATGTAAAAATGTAGGAAAACATTTAGTTGTATCTTCTTGAAAACAAGAAATATACCACACTGGAAAGAAACGCTGTAAGTATAAATGATGTAATAAAGCATTTAGTATCCAGTGATCTTCAGAAACATGAAAGAAATCAGACTGGAGAAAAACCCTTTGTCAGGAATGTGGTAAAAGCCTTTGGAGATCACAGTTCGTTACAAATATATGAAAAACTCAAATCCTACGAATGTAAGGAATGTGGGAAAGCCTTCAGATAGTATCGAAGTTTTCAAACACACAAAAGAAGTCACACTGGAGAGAAACCATATGTATGTAAAAAATGTAGTAAAACATGTATCCCTTATCATTGAAAACATGAAAGAACTCATATTGGAGAAAACCATACAAGTGTAAATGTTCATTTATCACATAGCCTTTCAAAATGTGAAAATGCACATCGAGAAAACCATATTAATGTGCAGAATTTGGGAAAGGCTTCAGTTATCCCAGTTCCTTTCAAAAGCATAAAAAGACTGACTGTGAATACTCCCTCCTAAAAAGAACTAAAATATAAGTAATGTGAGAAAGCTTGGTAGAAATTAATCCATGTTTTCAACATGAAAGCATTCTCATTAATGTTGTAAATATATTGTAAGTATTGAATCCCTTTTATCATTGAACTATGGGATTCTATCAATCACTTTCAGAAATGAATACTCACGTGAGCAAAGAATGAGAGGCTTTTAACAATCTATAAAAATAAAAATGTAAATGTTTGTTCAAAATCTCAAATCTTCAAAAGTTCTTCACGATTGCTTTGAAATTTTGACACAAAGTTGCATTCAAATATGTGTGTTTTTATATACCTACACTAGGGGCTCGGTGCACAAAAATTTGTGCACTCGGGGTGGAGGGAGTCCCTCAGCCCGGCCTGTGCCCTCTCACAGTCTGGGACCCCTCATTGGATGTCCTATGATGGCCCCAGTCTGCCAGGCGCCTTTTGTGTGTGTGTGTGTGTGTGTGTGTGTGTGACCACTGGGGACCTGCCCCAGCCGCATCAGAGGCTCGGAGCAGTCCTCCTGTGTGTGTCTACCTGCCGGGGGCCTGCCCAAGGCACACCGTGGAGGCTTGGAGCAGGCATCCCCTCTATGTTGATCTCTCAGACTCTTGCCCTCCCCTGCATGTTGTTCTCTTTTTTGAGCGTGGCCAGGGCTGGGTGCAGCCTGCCTCCCAAGCTTACCTACTGCCCATCTTCCTCCAGCCACCAGAAAGCAGGGAAAACCCTGCCTCATGATCAGGCCAGCCTTTTCCTGCTCCCTGATCCCCGGAAGGGACCTGGGAAGCCGCCAAGCAGGCTGCCAACTCTTTCCCACTCACCGGTCCCCTGCTGCCTTCCTTTCCCACTTCCCGGTGCCGCCAAGGGGTCTGGGAGCTGCCAAGCAGGCCGCCGACCCCCCCCTGCCGCCTCTTACCCGCTTCCCGGTGCCCTCCAACCCTGCCGCCTCTTTCCCATCACGGGTCCTGGGTCCTGCGCTGTCCCGCCCTGCAGCCGCTCTGTGCACTTGGGAGGTCCCTCAGCCCAGCCTGTGCCCTCTCGCAGTCTGGGACCCCTCGGGGGATGCCCACCTGCTGGCGTGCCTGACCAGCCTGGGTGAGGGGCTTTCAGGCTGCCCACAGCTCCCATTGACCCAACATCCCAGCAAGGCTGGCTGGACACAGGTTTCTGGAATTTATCTCCTATAATTGATGCTGTTCCTTGAAGGCCTGGGGTTATCTTCTATAATTGATACACTGTTCCTTTAAGGTGGCCTTCTAACTAACTGAAGCGTCCTCTGCCTCACCTTGCAGCGTCTATAATGAAACAATTGTTACTTTTACTGGTTAGGCCCAAGCTGCTCTTTCCTTCAACTCCGGAGAATTCTATGATTGTTACATTGTTTCAAAGCTGTGTTTTGCTAGAGGTAGTTTAATCGGAGCTGAGCTGAGGGGCGCAGCTTCACTTTCGCTCCTGCCGCAATGGAAAGGGCTGTTTACTCAGGTCCGTGAGTGGCGGCCGCCATGTTGGCTGGGCTAATTTGCATACAGCCGCTCTGATTGGCTGGTGGGCGTGGCTTACCCTGTCTCGGAGAAATGGTTAATTTT
>PVJC01052111.1:0-11246 GCA_004026665.1 Murina feae
CCAGGCCTGCAGAGGAGGATAGTTCGGGGGAGGTGACCCAAGCCTGCAGGGGAAGGCAGTTGCAAGGAACCCAGGCCTGCAGGGGAGGGCATTTTGGGGTGCTCAGGCCAGCAGGGTAGCAGTTAGGCATTGATCAGGCTGGCAGGGGAGTGGTTAGGGGGTGATCAGGCTGGCAGGCAGAAGTGGTTAGGGGCAATCAGGCAGGCAGGCGAGTGGTTGTGAGCCAGCAGTCCTGGATTGTGAGAGGGCAGTCAGACATCCCTCAAGGCATCCCAGATTGGAAAGGGTGCAGGTTGGTCTGAGGGGCACCATCACCACCCCCCACCTCACTCCATGCACGAATTTCATGCACTGGGCCTCTAGTCTTATAATAAAAATTGGAGGTGTTTTTGGTTTACCTTAATATTAAAGAATGCAATTTTATGCAGCATTACAGAAAGTTAAATTGGGAGTGGGGCATGGCATATCTGATCCCATGCAAGGATTGGAACAACTGCAGTGAAGGAAAATATCTAGAGCTATATGTAAATAACATATAAAACTTGTGATCTCAGTGAAAATTGTTATAATTCTAAACTGGTCTCATAAATTTTAGCAGACAGAGACAATCTGGAAATGTTTCAAGTCTACAGAAAAAAATCTACCTGAAGTTTCTGCATAAATTTTAAAGACATATTTTTCAGTAGTTATTGTGTACTCTGGTTGTATGTTCTAACGTTTCAATTGTCTTTTAGTAATTTGATTTCATATAGCATTAAGGTATTATTTATCCAAAAGCCTCCAAGAAACTAAAATTCTACAACAGGAATGTACGTAATTAAAAAAGGACAGTTGTAATATATACAAAGTAAAATCTGAATTGTGAGCCATGAATCAAAAGAGGGTTTGAGGTAAAACCCTTTAGAATTTATATTTATAGGTACTGTGTTTGCTTTAACCATGTTGAATTTTATTTTTTTTTAATTTGTATTGAATTTATTAAAGTGACATGGCCTAATAAAGTTATATAGGCTTTAGCTGTACAATTCTGTATAGTGTATTGTGTGTTCACCACCCAAAGTTGAGTCTCCTTCCATCACCATTTACTCCTCCTTTACCTTTTCCTACCTCCCCCCATCCTTTTTTTCTATGGTAATGTGTTCTTTGTGTTTTTTTTCTTTGCTTAACACTCTTACTTTTTCATATCCCAGGTATCCTCTTGATCCTCAGTAGAAAAAGATAATGAATGTTACTGCATTAAAATAATTCTAATTGAAAAAATCATCATTTTATAAAGTGCAAACTTTGGTTAACAGTACATAGTATAATATATTTAATTTTAAGAAAATGGTGCAACATTATAAAAAGGAAAAGAGCATGTAGCTCAGAAAAGAGAGCAGGAAATTAAGTAGTTTTCAGATAAGGGCAGAATTCAGTAAAGCTAAAAATATTTGAAAATGTGAAGTTCTAATAGTCTTATAAATTAAACAATAGGAGTCAGAATTGATATGTTCAGCCAAAAATCATATTCATGAACCTTGTGCCATTATATATGAGACAGAAACTTGTAAACTGAGCATTTGAAATTTACCGTTACCTTCCAGTAGACAAGTAAGTGGACCCTCCCCTCGCCTTTAACTTCACCAGGAAAAGAGTAGTAGAGATCTTTGCTTTCTAAAACTAAGAACTATCAACTGCCAAAAATCAAGGCGTTTATATTGAAAACAAACAAATAATTGAATGAAGCTATCAGACACATTCTTATTTAACCACAAGGAATGAGAAGCTAAAAGTGATTTGAGAATAAAGTAATCTGACCACACCTTATTGGTGAGATACAGCTAAGAACAAAGGAAACTGTACTAAAAATCTTGAACTTTATTCAATAGCTTTATTGTTTGTTTTAATATTATATTGTCATTTTGGAACTCTTCTTGTGTTACCAAATTAAGCAAGTAATTATATTTATTGTGTTAAGAATCAAAAATTTAGTAAGAAATTCTTTGCCATAAGAAAAGAATTAGAAATGTCGATATGAAACCAGAAAATGCACAAATATTTTTTAACTCTGTTCATTGAAATGACCCAAGAGCAATAAAACCCCCACAGTGCCCCCTAGTGCTCAGATTCTGGTCTCTGACACTCTTCACTGAAAGGAACCAAAGCTCCTTGGACAAATAAGTGATTCCATGTCTCAGGCAGAACGGTATAAGGGCAAATGGGTATAAGGGGGATAAATGGTGATGGGGGGGAAAAGTGAAGCCTGAAAAATCTTGTTGTGACAGAAAGAAACAAAACTTTCAATGATTAGTAGGCCATCTGAGATAGGACATTAGAGATAATTTAAGACCCCACTGATCAAAGTTGTGACAATTTTGCATGTCATACCTCAACAAAGTGATTTTTTAAAAAGAGAATAATGACTATAGTTGATTAAGTATATGAGGATCCATAGTTCCATACCATACACAAAGAGAAAAATAAATGATTCTTAAAGAAGGAGAATAAGATAGAATGCATTTCTGTGGAGGCTTATTTCTCATTCATGAAGCATTATTAATTTATTATATAAATGGAAAATATAAAAATTAGAATGGTAAATACATCAGTTGGAAGACATTTTCTGACTCCAGGGAAATATCAGAATGGGCCATAAGCTGTGGTCTCAAATCAGAAAATGCCAAGTAAAATATTTAGAACTCAATTGGGTACAAATTTAAATATGCTTAAGATTTATATCATAAGAATATGAATGAATGAAAAAATATTAACATATTTCAGTATCCCATCAATTTCCAAGTTCTTTAGAGTAAGGAGAACACATTAATATATCATAAGGTTTTATCAACTGGGATGGAAGCTGCAAACTTATTATGTAAAGTATAAAACTTTAATCCAGGGAAGTAGGCTAAATAGCTGATCACTCACCTCCTAAGGTTATAGGATCACTTACAGAACAACCACAAATACGGTTAAAGATCTCCTATGGGGTCATAAATAAGAATTTAGTCAGCCTCCAGACCCAATTATTTATGTGAGGTGACTTAGAATTAGATACAGAAGTATTTAAAAGAAATAACTCATCATATTTGTATTGTTTTGTTGAGGAAAGCTGTGAATATTTGACATTTTTTATACTTGTGATACATAAAATAATTTTCCCTGTTAGTGACAGCCTTGAAAATCTAATTTGACATGTGAAATTAATTTGGAGGTATGATTACAAAGTGAAATCTTACTAAGTTATTTTAAGTACTGAAACATTTAAGACCTTTAGGTTTGTAATTGTTATAAATTTATATAATGACAAAAATTTAGTTCCCAGGCAGATTTGTTTGGTAGATCAGACAACTGAAATACTAAAAATGAACATGTATGAGGTGACACAGCTGTCAACACTGCTTGCAGACTGTCAGCCCACACACAGCAGATGTCTTTCAATTGTGTCCCCAGGTCCTACCTGTCCTATCCACACAATGGGGTCTCACTAAGTGAAAGCCCACTTGGATATCAACCTGCCTTCTCTAGACACTGTTCCCTATACCCAGACTGGAATCCCATGGCCTCTAACCTACATTTTTGTTCTAGCCCAGCATCCCACTTAGGGCACACATGGATAAAGAAGATGGTATAGTGAAATCAAAGCAAAATACTGAAATTAGCACGGCCAGCATGGCTCAATAGTTGAGCACTGACTTATGAACCAGGAGGATGTGGTTCAATACCTGGTCAGAGTACATGCCCAGGTTGTGGGCTCGATCCCAAGGGAGGGGTGTGCAGGAAGCAGCTGATCAATGATTCTCTCTCATCATTGACATTTCTATTTCTCTCTCCTCTTCCTTCCTCTCTGAAATCAATTAAAACATATTTATAAGACTGAAATTATACTGAGATCTTTCAATATAGCATCTTCTCAGTGTGTATTTGCTACCTTCTTTGTGCTGCTTATAATGCAGGGGAGCTGCTACCAATGTGACATAGGACACAACTGAAATTGAAGGACCTTTAACTACCTGCAGATTGATTTTATTGACTCTTTCCAGGAAGTGGGATACTCCTGTGTCTCAGTTGTAGTGTGCCTTTTGTCTGGATGGCCCAGGGCTTTCCTCTGCAGTAAGAATGATGCTTTTACTGTTGTTTTAAAACATTGTTCCAGAAATACATTCATCCCTGTGGGAATCTTAGCAGGAACTCAGACCAGAGTTTTTGTTTTATGGGACAAACTTTCCAACTTATACTTAAAAATTTTAAAATAACAAACTTAAAATACAGATTCTTCACCACCCTGAAATCTCTGGAAAATTAAAAACAAAACAAAATCTGAGACATTAAACAAGGACTAAGTACATTTTGCCAGGAAACAGGCCTTTGGTGGCCTAAGGACCTTCAAATTACGATGAACCTGTGAGCTACAAGTAACAATTCAACCTACGTGCACTGTCCTTCAGCTATTATTTCAAAGCTTTTGCTCAAATGTTGAAGGATACACTGCAATTTTATAGTCAAGGGCAAATGTCTACATTTCCTTTCAGAAGGTGTGCAGGCTGCCAGACCAACACTGGACTCCACACCAAAATATCTCTTCCAGGCAGTAGACTAGGTCCATCAAAACATATTTCAGAGAATAAACCACCTCAAACTCAGCGGTGCCAGGTCCTATGAAGTTCCCTAGACTCACCCTATCTTAGTTCATGCTGCTATAACAGAATACCATAGGCTGAGGGGCTTAAACAATGCACATTTATTTCTTCACAGTTCTAGAGGCTGATAAAGTCCAAGGTTTAGGCGCCTACATATTCAGTGTCTGGTGAAGACCTATTTCCTGGTTTATAGTTGGCCATCTTTTCGCTGTGTCCTCATATGGTGGAAGGAGGCAAGGCAGCTCTCTGGGGTCTCTTTAATAAAGACATTAATTCCATTTATGGGGGCTCCAACCACCTTCCAAAGGCCTAATCTGTGTGTGTGTGTGTGTGTGTGTATATATATATTAAGAACTTTAAGGAAGACACAAACATTCACTCTATAGCACACCTACACAGCTCTGTGGGCTACAGATCACACAATAGAAACATACATCTAATTACAAGCTTGCTTCACCTGTGAACCAGAGCACCAAGCTTATAAAAACAGGGCAAATCTAAATCTGCTGCAAAACATAGACACAACTTAAGATCTCAAAGCCTTGATGGGAACCCCTAGGTTCCAAAGCCAGTGGCATTTTTAGCCTAGAAGAAAAATAGGGTCTTGTCTTCCATGAGTTATTGAGGTATTAACCACAATGAAGTCTCAAAGAAATGCATGGGCAGATAACCTCAGGACTAAATATATGAACTGGGAAACCACTAAGCTAATCAATACCACAGTCTTCTTAACTATATTCACCTTGCTTACCATTGTAATTTGCCATCATCCACTAGAAAGGGCTTCCTTTCCTGCCTCCCACCTTACCCATCTCCCCAGATTGTCTCTTATGGCGATGGTGAGCAAGTATAATCCTTGGTGAAGCATATTCATAGCCAAGTTTATGCATAGGTAAAAATGTCTGAACTCAAAATCTACAGAGAATAGAATATGAGGAAGAAATTAGCTCCTCCATTAAAAGGCATTGTTGCCTAGCCAGTGTTGCTCAGTTGTTGAGCATCAATCTATGAACCAGGAGGTCATGGTTCTATTTCCGGTCAGGGCACATGCCTGGGTTTTGGGCTCGATCCCTGGTATGGGGTGTGCAGGAGGCAGCTGATCAGTGATTGTCTCTCATTGTTGACATTTCTATCTCTCTTCCTCTTTGAAATCAATCAATATCTATATCTATATTTTTAATTTTGTTTTATTGCTTAAAATATTACAAATATTAGTACATATGTCTCCTTTTTCCCCCCTTGACCTTCCCCTAGCCTTCCCTACCCCCATTTTTTTGTGTCCATTTGTTATGCTTATATGCATACATAAAAGTCCTTTGGTTGATCTCTTACCCCCAGTCTTCCTGCTATAGTTTGAAAATCTCTATATCTATACTTTTAAAGGCATTGTCCATGCTAGCAGTTAGAAGAGAAAAAAAGTGTCAGCAAAATGATGTTTTCCTAGACGAAAACAGTCACCCTGCCCTTTCAAATGGATGGTACCAGCACGTCCTTTAAACAGCCCTTTGGAAGTTTGCTAACTCATTGACAACTTCTTACACCCTGAATTAGACAAGGTCTCATCATCTTCATCTTAGGATCACAAAGGATCCTTATCCCATGCTATCACCAGACAATTCTTGGGAAAGGGTCTTACGTTGTACTCATATATAAACGAAAGCCTGCAATTTTGAAGTCAGGATCAGGGCTGCGGTGGGCCTCAGCCTCTGACTGGTGAGTACTCCTCTACTCTACTTCCTGTAATACACTTCTTATAAACAGCAAGGCTTAATTAAAAATTCTGAGTCTGCACTCTTTTTCCAGAGCTAGTTAAAAAAAAAAATTAAGAAAGCTAAATTTTATGCACACCTGAGTTTGAGACTGAGATTCATTGCTGCTATAGGAGCACATGAACAGAATTTCTAAAGAGGAGTGCGCAGGGCAATTCCCACTGGCAGATTATATGGGAATCAAGCTACCAAGTCTAAAGAAAGCAAGGTGAGAAGGGAGAGCCAAGACAGGAACCCACGAGTGCCTGAAAATACAAATGCACACAGAGCAAGGTATAGTTCAGGCAGCTAGAAGGTAGGTGCAGCCTAAAAGGCTTATTTTCCAGAGTCAGTGAATGAAGTACATTTTTAAATGCTTTCTGCAGAGCTAAGCAAGACTTGGAGTTCAGACTCAGGATGCTTCAGGAATGCTTTTCAAATATTTGTTTAACATTAATTTAGTGGTGGTGGGTACAAGTGATTTTATATTAATAAATAAAGAGGCATTTATTAATCCCACTGGCCGAATTTATTTTAGCAACATGTTTTCGACTTTTTTGCAAGTTTCTGAACCAGATAATTTCTAGAGTAAAGTAAAGGGTTTCAAGTTTCGTTAATAACATTTTTCTTACCATTATCAGCACTATGCCATATGTGATTAGGTGTAAGAATTTCAGCTGACTAGGACAGTAAAGTGAGTTTTTTTTTTTGTGTGATATTGTTTGTTTGGTTTCTCTTTTTAATTTTCACTCGAGGACGTTGTCTACTTTGGAAGGAACAGAATCAATTTGCATGTGCAGTTATGTATAAAGTTGTGTGTGGAAACCTGAATAAACTGCTACTATGTTGCTGCTTTATTCCAGTAATGTTTTAGGCCCTGTCTAGATTGACACTCTGGAAAGCCTTCCAACTGGCTGCCTCTTAATTGGCCACCTGGCTTGGGTGGGTGGGTGGGGGGGGAGAATGCCCTATGGGCTTATGGGTATTGCTCAGGAATAAAAGTTTCATCTTCCAGATTGGCTTGGTGAAAAAGGAACCACACAAAACACTAAATATTCCTGCCTAGCCAGTGTGGCTCCATGTTTGGGCATCGATCTATGAACCAGAAGGTCACGATTCCATTCCAGGTCAGGGCACAGCACAGTTTGTGGGCTTGATCCCCAGTGTGGGGCATGCAGGAGGTAGCTGATCAATGATTCTTTCATCATTGATGTTTCTGTCTCTCTCTTCCTCTCTAAAATCAATATATATATATATATATATATATATATATATATATATATATAATTTATTTATTTTTAAATATATTTTATTGATTTTTTACAGAGAGGAAGGGAGAGGGATAGAGAGTTAGAAACATCAATGAGTGAGAAACATCAATCAGCTGCCTCCTGCACACCCCCTACTGGGGATGTGCCAGCAACCAAGGACCCTTCAGTCTGCAGGTCAATGCTCTATCCCTTGAGCCAAACCAGTTAAGACTATTTTTTAAAAAAAAACCAACTAAATGTCCTAGCACATTTCTGTGGTGGGAGACAGGTTTCCATGGCTTCTCCCAGTGGTCGAGCTACTGAAGTTCATACACCCAACTCTTCCTTGTCTGCATTCTGGCCCCCTATACTAAATGGATGCTTCATGAGAAGTGAAGATGGAGTTATTCAGGTATAGGAGTGAAGGACAGGTTTGCCATGGATTGGGTATGGAAGAGGGATGGAAGGTGGTAAATACTCAAAGAGGAAGCAGGTTGCAGTAGAAAGACTTATGTCCAAAGGCAGATTAATCCAGCCTAAGCCATTTACTCTGAGCAGATACTAACCCTCACCTGTCCTATTCACACTGGCACTTGGATATTTGGGTGCTCTCAGCAGGGACAGGAGCATGAATCCCTACTCCTACTCCCACTCACCTCCTTAGTGATGTCATTGTCTGAATTCCCTTACCCTCTCACTTCTTTCACAGCCTAGAAATGCCCTCAAGTATCGGGGGAAACAAAAATCAAATTGTTATCAGAGAATTGCATGGATTGCCCTACCCCATTGCTAGTGGGAATGAGGTTCTTGGAGCTCCACTGGAATATGTATTCCCAGAGGCCCCCATGAGAGGATGACATGTATTAAAAGCTTTATTTGTGTGGACTTACAGCCCTTGAGTTGCAAAGTCCCATTTCCGTTAAATTAGTCCTGAAGAGGGTGCACCTGGGGATTCGGTAGAGCTAAAAGCAAAGCCAGTGTCTAGAGTTTCTATCCCATGATGAAGCTGAGTCTGGCACAGCATCAGACTAGTTGCAGTCCATTAGTACATTGTGTGTGGGGTACACATGGCTGTGTGCCATGTAAGCAAGTGCAAAACATGAGAGTCCTTCAAGGCAGCAGTCAGATGCAAGCAGCAAGAGAGAAGAGCCAGAACTCCTTTGTTCAGGAGCTTATGTATCTGAGATTTCCCACCCTGGCAGTGGCCATACATATCCTGGCCAATGACTTGCTCCCAGGTTTGACTGACAGGTAATCATCTTCCCTATGCCACCCAGACTTCACTAGGCATGGCTATAATATTCACCCTTCCCTTTGTTTCTTTCCAGTTAATTAGTAACTGGGTTAAATACAATGATATCAAAATCACTCTTGGAAAAGTTAAGGAATCCTATATAATAAAAGCTTAAAATGCTAAGTGTCTAGTCGTCCAGTTGTCCATTCAATCAATCAAAGCATAATATTCTAATAATATGCTAAGGCCACTCAACCACTTGCTATGATGTGTACTGACCACCAGGGGGCAGATACTCTGACTGGTAGATTAGCTTGCTTCTGGGGTCAGGCCAATTGGCACTGAGCAAGACAGGCCGGACATGCCCTAGAACCCTCCCATGATTCGCCCCCACCCCAGCTGGCCAACCTCCTGCATCCCTCCCTGGCCCCAATCATGCACCAGTGGAGTCTCTCAGCATGGCCTGCACCCTCTCACAATCTGGGACCCCTCAGGGGATATCAGAGAGCTGGTTTCAGCCCAATCCTGCAGGCCAGGCCGAGAGACACCACTGGTGCATGAATTCATGCACTGGGCTTCTAGTTTTGAATAAAGGCCAGGAAATGGGGCATTAATGTAGATGTCCAAATAAACTGTTAAAACCACTCAGACACTGGGCTTATTATCTGCCTAGCCCAAGACAGAAGACTCAGAGTTAGGAAATATATACACATGAAACACAAAACAAAACAAGGCAGTATGCTAGAGACCATGAGGTACTTACACTTAGTTACTTTTATCTGATCTATGAATCCCCAAGTGAAATAAAGAGGAGACCATTTTAGAAAGAAAAGAGAGTTGAACCCTTAGTTCAACGGTTCTCAACTGGGAATGATTCCCCCCTCCGGGGACATCTAGCAATGTTGAGACATTTGGTTGTCACAAGTAGGGGGAAGGGGACACTGGCATCCAATGAGTAGAGGCCAGAGAACTTCTAAACACCATACAATGACAGCTCCACAACAAAGAATCCATTGGCACAAAATGTCAATAGTTTCAAGGCTGAAAAATCCTACCTAGAGCAATGGTTCTCAATTTTTAGCATGCCGCAGAATCCCCTGAAGGACTTGTTAAAACATAGATTGCTAGGTCCCACCCCCAAGTTTCCAATTCAGTAGTTCTGGGGTAGAGTCTGAGAAACTGTCTAACAAGTTCCCAGGAGATTCTGAGGCTCCTGGTCTGGGGACTACACTTTTGAGTGCCCCTGCCCTAGTTCTCAGCTCTAATTGCCCTTTCAAATATCCACCTGCTTGAGAATGTGGTTAGATCCACCTTAGCTTAGAGCACTCAGATGCTATCAATGCTCACAAAAGGAAGGCAGAAAGAGGCTCTCCTTTAAGCAAAGAGATTTCCCAGAGACTTAATTAAAGTTTGGAAAAGTATCCCAGGAGGCAGGGGTGGGAGGGGGGTCAATAAAATTGATCCAAATAAATTCGTTGCACATACAAAATAAAACTCACATGCACAAAAAGAAATTTGATCAATAAATTAGTAAATTCAGAGTGAGGAGGGAGTAATTAACAGGCCCATTTAAAGTGTGGAATACATTAAATACAGAATGAGTGACTCCACCGGGACCACTGAAGCAGGAAACACCAATGCATTTGAGAGGCCTGGAAGATTAGAAACATATTTCAACAAGGAGAAAATAAGAGAGAGAAGGGAGAGCCCAGAATGATAAAGACGCCAAAGGGGGTATGCATCAGAGCCTTTAGAGCCTCAGATTTTGAAATTCTCTGAAAGGCTTAACCAAATTGCACCTGCGCTCTTGTGTATCTCCCAGGCCCAGGAAACAAGTAATCTGCTGCGAGAGCTATCCAGGCCACACCTGGTCCTGAGCAGTTAATATGTCAAGACCCTTTCCATCAGAGTAAACAAAAGGTTTATCACAAGTCAGTTGGAGCTGAGGCAGACCTCACTGGTCCGGAATAATGCCGTTTGAATATCCTGACAGTCTGTAAAAATTCCCTGCCAGGGAAACTGAGCCCAAAGCAGACTCTAATGCTAGTAAGAGCCAGAGGTGAGGACCATAAGGCACTTGGTTGATAGAAGTCAAGTTCTGGAGTAGTTTACTATTGAGGGCAAATAAAAGGCTGGCCTACCTCATCCTGCATACTGAACACATTCTTCACAAGAGGTGGGGCATGAAGGAAACCAAAGGTATGAATAATAGCAGATATATATATATATATATATATATATATCTTAACTAATAAAAGCGAAATATTAAAATTAACCGTTTCTCCGGGACGGGGGTAAGCCACGCCCACTAGCCAATCAGAATGGCTGTATGCAAATTAGCTCAGGCAAGATGGCGGCCGCAGCCCTGGAGGCCAGCGCAGTGCCAGCGGCAGGG
>PVJC01052112.1:0-11248 GCA_004026665.1 Murina feae
GCGGGGCGGGCGAGGGCTTGGCGGGGCGGGCAGGGGCGGGCAGGGGCGGGGCGGGCGCGCAGCGCGGCGCAGAGCCTGGAGCGCTGGCGAGTAACTCGCTGCGGGAGGCGCGGCGTCGGCTCCGCTGCGGACTTCCCCGCCTGTCCGCGCCTGAGGACGCTGCTGCCCCGTCGCCGCCCGAGGCCGGTGCGGGTGCCCGGGGGGCCTTGCGCGGCCGCCGCACGGAGCGGGGAGAAGAGAGGGGACCGCCCGCCGCGAGGGAGCGCCCCGCGCAGCCATGGTGGACGTGCTGGGCGGGCGGCACCTGCGGGCCCCCGGCGGCGAGTGCGTGGAGGCCGAGCCCGCGCTGCGCAACAAGGTGGTGGCGCTGTACTTCGCGTCGGGCCGCTGCGCCCACAGCCGCGACTTCACGCCGCTGCTCCGCGACTTCTACGCGGAGCTGGTGGAGCGGGCGCGCCCGCCCGCGCCCTTGGCGGTGGTCCTCGTGTCCACCGACGGCAGCGCCCTGGAGATGGAAGGGTTCCTGCGCCAGCTGCCCGGCGCCTGGCTGGCGCTGCCCTTCCACGACCCCTACCGCCAGTGAGTGTGGCCGCGCAGGGACTCGCCGGCGCCCCTTCTCCTTGGGCCCCCCGCGCCCCCTCCCTCCGGGCCCCCGCAGTCAGGACCCCGGCCCGGGTCCAAGTAGTTTGCGCGCAGGTTCCCAGGGAGGCTGGAGCGGTTCGGGGCCTGGGCGGTCACCCCCCGGGGCGCCCGGACGCTGGGCTGCGGAGCCTGCCTGTCTCGGAGCTCCGAGTGCGGCGGCGCGCGGGGAAGGCTAGTGAAGGGAGAGGGGGCTCGGAGGGCCGAGGGGTGGCTGCCCAGCCAGCGGTGCGGGGTCGGCTCGGAGCCGGGAGGGGAGAGCCGGGTCCCTTTTGACTGCCCGTGACTGGCAGGTCCTGCGCCAGCCGTGGACCCAGGTCCAGGGCACCCGCGGGGGCAACGGTCAGGGTGACACCAGTGTGTGCACCAAGCCTCTCGCGTTCTCGTTGCGAGAAGGGACGGCGCGCGCTCCGCCTGGCCGGGGCTCCGAGTTGGTGAGTGAGCTAGGAACTGGCCGCGGTTCTCCCCGGGCTGCGCTCGGCTCCGCAGGGGGGAGGGGGGAGGGGGAGGGGGACCTGCGGGAAGCGGGAGGAGGGAGGGCGTGAGGGTGGGCTGGCTGCGGGAAGGTGGCTCGGGCCCTCGCGTGGGCATCTTGGCGGCCCCTGTGGTGTAAGCTCCAGGCTCCACGGAGCGCATCACCCGTCCCCTGGAGGGGGGGGGGCGCAGGGAGGGTTCTGGGCTTGTTTACCGGCACCTGTGCATTTCTCTGGGGCTATGGTTTCCTTGTGGCATGAGCCCTCGTAAATTAATTGCCCTCGGAGGACATTCCTTCTGGGCAATTAGAAATGGAAGCTCCCTTTGCAAGTCCCCTGGAAGTGCGATTCTTTCCCCAGCCCCTGCTCTCATGATGGTTGGGAGGGGGAGCCGGGCCAGCGCACTTCCCTCACAGGGGAGTGGCCACAGACGTAAAGGGTAGAAAGGACGCCTTTGATTTGCTTAGGACTCAGTGTGCTCAGCTATGAAATAACGCAGTTTTGAAAGTGACAGTTCCCCACCTGATTTGGCTCAGTGGATAGAGCATAGGCCTGCGGACTGAAGGGTCCCAGGTTTTATTCCGGCCAAGGGCACATGCCTGGGTTTTGGGCTTGATCCCCAGTGTGGGTGTGCAGGAGGCAACCAATCACTCATCATTGATGTTTCTCTCTCCCCTACTCTGTTCTTCTCTGAAATCAATAAAAATATATTTTAAAAAAAGAACGTAAGGAGCATCCAGGCAGCAGGGGGGAAAGTCCTACTGTGTTCGGAACATAGCACTCTGCTTGGGGCTGCGGGGCTGAGGGAGTCATCTCCTGGGCCCCCTGGGGTCATGGTGAGGGCCCTGGCCTGTCTTTCCTCCGTGACTGTTACTGGTGGGGTGTCTTCTGTGTCCCCATGTTGCTGATGGGAGTGGAGCTCTTGAGGTGCCGCAAGAACAAGAATTTCCTGAGGCCTCCGTGGGAGGGTGAGGCCTGGTAGGAAGCTTTATTGATGATGTAACATTAAGGAAGTTCCCCTCCGAGGTCCCGTCTCCCTCTGCCCTGGAGGAAGCCCATATTCAGGTCTGGCCCAGCATCAGACTGGCTTAGTTTGTGTTCCCAGCTGCAGCCATTGCCTGTGGGGTCCCGGACCACGTGCCAGGCAGGTTAGCTTGGTCACGGAACAGGCCAGTGCCAGGAAGCAGGAGCGAAGCAAGAGGAACAAGAGAGAGAGAATTCCTTCGTCTGGTTTTTAACGGGGAGCTTATCCAGTGAATCCTCCAGGATTTTGCGCACTTGCAGCGGCTCCACCCCCTCTAGCCAGTTAGCTTTTTCCTGGCTAGACTGCGGGGCAAGCGCCTTCCCTACATCACCGTCACCCCAACTTCACTCCCATGCATCCCTTCCCCCCTTGTTGGGCCCTTCCCCACAGTGATCTGCAGGGAATGGATGAGGGAGCGCAAAGTTGCAGCTTCCTGGCGAAGCTGCCCAGATAACCATGCCACTCCTGGCTCCATTCTCCTTCCATCTTGGCCGCCAGCAGACTGTTCCGGAGCGAAACTCTCTCTTCTTACCCCAGCCATGCACCCAACAAGCGCCCTCAGACACAAAGCTCTGCACAATGTCTAGTTGGACCTCAGGGCTGCAGAGAACCCCAAACACTCCATACGTAGTGTTAGGCTCGAGCCATGGAGGGCACAGGCCTCCCAGGCCAGAGATGTGCCCGATGTCCCCAAGGCAGAGGAGGGACTGCCCAGGGGGCTCCAAGGTTGGGGGGTGTGGTGTGTAAAACGTTTAGGGGTGAGAAGTGTTCTGGAACCTCAGTGTCCAGTTCGGACAAACAGATGGAAAGGGCTGTCAAATGCTGGAGGGCAGGGCAGGGCACGGCAGGACCAGACCTGTCTTTGATGAGATGAGGCAGGTGTGAGAATAAGAATCCATTAAGTGGGGACACTGAGGCTGGGGGGCCAGTTAGACTAGTCCAGGACCTAAATGAAGTAGAAATGAGTAGGAAGACAGGAAAGGACTGGACACTCGGCAGATTCAGGGCCTGACAGGGACACGCTGGCCAGTGAGTCCAGAAGGAGCTGGGCCCTCAGGTGGAGAGGGCACAGTGGAGCAGCCTGGCCCAAGCACTGACTCACCCATGGTTCTGAGGACTCTGCTGGGACTGTCCCCTACCCGGGACATGAACCACGGCAGGCTGGTTTTCCATCCGTCCCAAGCTGGGGACCTGGAGGCCAAGGTGCTCCCTCCATGGGGCCATGGGTGGGGGCAGTGGTGAGAACCAGAGGGGGAGGGGGAGTACAGGGGGTGGTGGTGGTGGAGGAGGGAATACTCAGATCCTAAGTGAGTGCGAGTGATGTCAAGAAACAATCACAAAATGCATGTGACTTCAGCACTGAGCAGGTCTCACCTGCAGGGCACACTCATCAGAAATGCCTGCTGGCAAATGTGGTTACTTCTTCCTGGGCCCACAACGCAGGGAGGTAAGCCAAAGGGGCGGCTGTCAGTGGTGCTGCCCCAAGCCAGGCCTGGGAGGCCACCCCTCCTCTTGCCCACACAGCCTCTGGCTGAGGGATGCCAGTAAGCAGGGCCCTGTCAGGCAGAGGAGTGGCACTCACACTGGTTTGGGGGGGGGGGCTGCACTGCTAAGCCAAGGTCGAAGGAGCTCTGAGGACGAGGTGAGCACCTGGCACTTCCTTCCTGCTGGGGCCTGGGAGTGAGGCACTGTGTTAGGTGAAGGGAGGACACCTGCGTTGCATCAGCACCAGCACCAGCACCGCGGGCAGGAGGAGCTGCGCTCAGATGTCCCTGAAGCGGTTAAAATGCTCCGTGACCTCGTGACCTCGCTTTCCCTCTGCCCAGCGACAAGGCACAGGCTGCTCTCTCTGGGCACAGCTCAGCATCCAGAGGGGATGGAGCTGAGTCCGGGGAGAAGGGATGGCTCCTGCGCGCCTCCACGGTTACAGCTGTTCCCCAGGCAGAGGCTGCCAGGGTGAGGATGTGAGGCCCACACGGTGACTCTTTGAAGATGAGCTGGAGAAACAAAACGTCCCTCCCAAACCTCCTCCTTGCACCTCAAAGCCCGGTTTACTGTGTCGGAGCTTGATGTAATGTCAGTGATGAAAACCACGGCAGCAAATCGAAGGGGAAACAAATACGGGCTCAGCTGGAACACCCGTGGGAGCGGGCCAGGCTGGTCCGCTGGAGGGAGCTCTGAGGGTGCAGCCCCAGGCTCTGCCGGCACTGTCCGTTTCAGCCCGAGCGGCCCTGCCCATCCAGTCCCTCCTGGTGATAAGGAAGGCTGTGGTGTCTTGGGCTGCGCATTCTCGCACCGCCCTCTCTCCTCTACAGGTGACCCAGGTTCCGAGTCTGCTGTATTGTAGTATGTCCCATGGTGCTCTGTGTTAGTTATTTTGTAGCCTGCGTGGCTGCTTCACACACAACCTGTGGTTATTTAGTTTTTAAGCTCCTTCCAAGCAATTCCTTTTGATTGGTTCCAGTTGCAATGCCGTATTATGGTCTGATGAAGCGGCCTGTGCACACGGATTATTTGCATTTGGGGAGGCCCCTGTGGCCGGAGCAGGCCCGGCTCGTCCCTGCTGCTTGGTGTTTGAAACGGGTGTGGGTGCTGTGTGCACGGTCCTGCCCAGGGGAGAGTAGTCGGGGCCTAGTGCTGGAAACCAGCCGAGACCTGGATGGAGGTGTGCGGGGGAGATTTGCTAACACGAGGAGGGTCTCGGGGGCATTTTCCCTTCCACTCGGGTCCACAACCTGAGGGTGACAGATGAGGGAAAGCAGATTGCTGGCCACCAGCGGGCCTGTCCTGAGGGCAGAACCTGGGACAGGTGTGGGGGGGAGATTTGCAAAACGGAGGAGGAGGCTCCTTTCCCTAAATAAATGCAAACCATTGTGTAAAGGGCCTCTATGGGGCCGCACGTGGTGGGGAAGGAACCAAGGAGCCCCCCACCGCGTTGTCAGCATGCCCTCAGCGGGAAGGCAGGACCCCGAGGGAGGCTTACCTTTCCGTAGGACTCAGCAGTTTCACTTTTACCATCCTCGCCACCTGGTGTTTTCAGCCTCTTGAGATGTGGAGAGGAATATGACTATTGCGTTATTCGCGGGTTTAGAATTGCACTGCGCAGTACAATAGCCGTAAGTGAAAATGAACTAAGATGAAAATCACAGCAGCGCCGTTGTGAGGGCTCCTCTGACCCCCGTGTCTGTGCCATGGTGGTGAGCAGCACAGCCCGTGTAGCCCAGCTGCAGACACTGGGGGACAGGCTGGCGGAGGCGACGCACGCAGGCAGGTCGGAGGCTCACAGGGCACCTGGGGCACAGGGGCCCTTTAGAGGGGTGGCAGCAGCTTCCCCCGCGCTGACCCCTGGCCTGCCCCTTCTCTCCGCAGTGAGCTGAGGACCAGGTACCGCGTCACAGCCACCCCCAAGCTGGTGATCCTGAAGCCCAGCGGGGAGCTCATCACCGACAAAGGGCGCACGCAGATCCGGGAGCGGGGCCGGGCCTGCTTCCAGGGCTGGGTGGAGGCCGCCCAAGTCTTTCAGAACTTCTCCGGGTGAAGCGCGGGCTCTGCGGGGACCTGGGCAGGAGTGGGACCCAGCGCTGCGGCAAACACTTGGGGAGCAGGGGGTGGGGGTGTCCGAGCGGGAGCTCGCGGTGCTCCCCCCCTCCCCGGCCTGGCTGCCGCGGCTCCAGCTGTTCTCACTTCTTAGCGCAGCTTCCTCCAAGGGCGCCGCCGCCGGCACCGCGCTGCCCGCAACCTGTGCAGAGCGTGTGCGGATTCCGGCTCCCCTCACCTCCCCCTGCTCCCCTCACCTCCCGCTGCTCCCCTCACCTCCCGCTGCTCCCCCCCTCCCCTGCACAGGCGGTGTGCGTCCTGGAGTCTCCGCGCTGCACCGCCTGCGTTCCCGCTGCAGGGACCACGGAGGTGTGCGGGCTGCGCGCCCCGCTCCCCGGCTCCTCCGGCTCCTGCCCGAGGGGGGCCCTGCGCCTGTGACCCGAAAGGCTCTTTTCAATTTGGAGTTCTTCTGCGATGTTTTCTTCTCTTTGCGTTTGTGCTCACATGTATTTTAAATAAATAATAGCATCGTCATATCCGGGAAAGTAGCGACCATGTCGAGGCTGTTAGTCCCGTGGTCAGGACCGAACCTCGCGGCTCCGAAAGGATGCGCAGCCCCCGCAGGTCTGAAGCGCAGGAGGCGCCCTGGCGGGCAGCAGTGGGTTCCAGTCGTCTCGGGTCAGAACACACGCAAGAAGCGACCCGTGGGTGCGGAAGTAAGAGGAGCAACCTCTCTCCCTCCCTCCCATCCCCCTCCTCTCTCCAATCAGTAAATTAAAAATAATAATAAAGTTCATATAAACTCTGTTTCTTAAAGAAAAGAGCAGAGGGGAGCCACCAGGTCCCGGTTTGCAGCCGGTCCTGCCCCTCTCGCTGGGCAGCTTGCCCCGTGGCCAGGCCAGACCTCTGCTCCTTTGCAGCTGCACTGGGACGGGGTGGGAGGGACCAGGAGATACCCGCCCCATCCCCCCGCCCCCCCAGCCCGATCCGCAGCCCCACTACGCTGGTCCCTGGGCTGGGAGTGGGAGCAAGCTGTCCCATAGGAACCAGGGGTGCTCCCCTGCGGCCGTGGAGAGCGCGGCTGAGGGAGGAAGGCTTTGGCCCAGAGGTGAGGACTGGGCCCTGGAGGGGAAGGCCTCGTTCTTGGCTTAACCAGGGGGCGGTGGGTGGGTGGGTGGGGGGGCGGGGGGAGGCTCCATGCTGTCACTTTGACCTCCCGCCTGTCCTCTATCCCCTCAGGACACTGGGGACCAGGATTGACTAAAGACTAGTCGATGGAGGTAATCTGGTCATCATTTGCCCCAGAAATAAAGCATGTAGGAGTGCAGTTCTTTTCCTAAAACAATATTCACTTAATTGTGAATTTTTTCCAGCTTTATTGAGATGTAACTGACGTTGGGTAAGTTTGGGTTCACAGCTGTTGATTTGAGGCATGTATAAATGACAGGTGAGGACCACACAGCTCAGCTCACACTCCATCCTGTCATGTGGTTACCATATCTATTTCTGGATAAGAACACTTAAGATCTGATAATGGTATATATACTTAAATATTTTTTTGGTTAATCCTCACCGGAGGATATTTTTTCCATTGATTTTTTTTTTCTTTTTTAGAGAGAGTAGAGGGAAGGGGGGAGGGAGGGAGAGAGGGCAGTGGGGAGAGACATTGATGTGAAAGAGATGCATGGATCGGTTGCCTCCTGTACGCATGCACCCAAGGCAGGCCGGGATCGAACCTGCAACCCAGGTACACACTCTTGACTGGGAATCAAGCCCTCAGCCTTTCAGTGCCAGGGCTGATGCTGTAACCACTGGGCTTACTGGCCAGGGCTATGGTATTTTTAACCACACATTCTCTGAGGAAGAGGGGTTATCTCTTGCAGATGGAAAGTCCACATAGCGTGTGTGTGTGTGTGTGTGTGTGTGTGTAAAACCACAGTCACAGACTTTGTAAAGACTGGATCCATCATTCCTGATAAACATGCTCATAGCTGCCACACGGGAGCCCAAGACCCATGCCGCTTGGTGCTGGAGGGACTGTGCTGGTGTGCAGGCACCTGCAGGGCGGGAGGCCTGGGCGGAGCCTCTGCACAGCCCCGCCAGGCCTGCTGGCACGTGCTGTCTCCACCAGGGCCAGCCCAGGCCGAGAGGGAGATGTGTCTCCTACATTATTGTTACCAGAATACATTTCCCTTAATAATATCCCTGACAGCCCTGACCGGTTTGGCTCAGTGGACAGAGCATTGGCCTGCGGACTGAAGGGTCCCAGGTTCGATTCCGGTCAAGGGCATGTACCTGGGTTGTGGGCACATCCCCAGTGGGGGGTGTGCAGGAGGCAGCTGATCGATGTTTCTCTCCCATCGATGTTTCTGACTTCTCTGTATCTCTCCCTTCCTCTCTGTAAAAAAGCAATAAAATATATTAAAAAAATAATATCCCTGACAGATAGTTTTTCTTAACTTCAGGCCGAGTGTATTCAGCTTTTTTTCAGGGGATGATGTCACTGGTTGCTATGCTAACGTGCCTTTTGCCCTTGTGTTACAATAGCAAACCATGGTGGGCAGCAAGGGGAAAGCCGTCTTCTGGAGGCAAAGCCCTGTGGGTGTTTCAGCACTGACTTCCCGAGGCCTCTGATCACCATCTTCACCTACAGCCTGAGGCTCTCGCCCTTCAGCCCCCCACCCCCATGCCCCATGGCCCCGCAGTGCAGTGGAGCACTTGGGACAGGCTTGTGGCTGTGTGTCAGCTCAGGCTGCAGCACGAAAAACTAGGAACACGGAACTCACAGCTATGGAGGCTGAAGGCCGAGACTGAGGCGCCAGCAGGGTCGATCCTGGGGAGGGCTCTTTCCTGCTCACAGATGACCACCTTCCCGATGTGTCCTCACCCAGAGAGAGAGCCTGGCATCTAACCAGGGCTCTAACCCCATCACCGGGCCGCGCCTCAGGGCCTCGTCTAACTGCCCTTACATGGGGCAGGGCTCTAATGTGCATGTTAGGGGCGCTCAGACATTCAGAGCAGAGATTCCCCCCTCCCCCCCGCCAGTCTCCCAGTGGAAGGAGTCTAGGTCTCAGGACTTCATGACCAGGCCCCAGGGGTAAGCCAGTGGGTTCCCATTCCTGGTGCTCTCTGGGGCCATCGTGTGGGGGCTGTTTTGTGGAGCTTCCAAACCAATTCTTGTTTCCTTCTTTGTTCTTCACTTAAAAGACCATTTAGATGTCTTTGTCAGGGAGGGAAACTATGTATGTGTTTAAGCTGCCTGTTGGCCTAGAAGAGTTAAGCTTGCAATGCCACAAGGTTATCTGAGTCAGTAAACTGACAAAACGCTTTATAAGCAGTTTTCTGAGTTGAATGTGGGTTTCTAGTATTCACAGTGTCTGCAGACTTGTCATTGCGGCTCATTGTTGTTTCTGCAGCATCTCTCTGTCGAGAATGAGAGAACAATGTGGGAGCTGGGGAGAAGCTGCCCTGATGAAGACCTAGAGGGGTTGCAGCCCAAGTGTAGGTGGGCATGAATCTTAGCTCTACAGTGTGAAGGTCAACTTGTCCCAGGTCGTTTGCAGCTCAGTAGGACTTACTGCTACTGGTAGAGATAAGGAAATAGTCATGCTCTAGTCAAAACTTATGAGTCTGTATCCTGTGTTGAGAAATAGAGCAACAAACTTTGTGTGTCACTTTTTTGTGGTTTTTGTGAATAAAAGCTTGCTTCTGCATCTGGTCGGGGCTGCAGTGTCAGTCCTCACTTTGGTGGGGTGCTGGCGCTGCAGTCAGCTGGCCAGCTCAATAAATCCTCGCTTGCTGCTTAAGACCTAATTGGAGTTGCTGGTCTTATTCTTGCGAATGTTGGTCCACAACACAGTCCTGGCTGACATGACATTGCTCCACTCCACTGCTGCCCATGGCATGATCTCCCAGAAGACATCCTGGTTGGTAATATAATTAAAAGGGCATCCCAGTGATGACTTGCATTGGTTGGAAAATAATTGAGAAGATCCAGTATACAACCCGACCACACAATTAACACCCCCTTGCTCCACTCCCCAGCCTCCCCTCCAAACCTCCGTTCACTCCGAGGCCAGTCACCACTCAGCTTCAGCCCCTCTTCTCCCTGAATGCCTCATCGCATCACAGCAGGTTTTAGCGCTCTGGTTCCCTTTGCATTGTCCCCTTGCTGTCAAGTTTATCCCAGTTATAGCCTCCATGGCCTTCAACTGTTCTTCCCACTTCCTGGTGTCAGGTGGGCGATACCCATTCATAGCCCGGGCAGCCTGGGATATAACCCAGCTCTGGAAGCTTGACCTTGACTGGCCATGGCAGTTACAGATGTGCTTCCAACCCTCACCCTACCCAGAGCTGCGCTAAAAACAGGAGACAAATAGCAGCATCCCATGCACTCAAGAATCTGAGTCAGAGAGGACCATATCCCAGGAGAGTCAGTCCGTCTTTCCTTTCTGTGTGCTGCACAAGTCTCTCCCCTGCTTTTCAGGAAATCCGATCAGCATGCTGTCTGCCCTTTCCTCCCGCCCCACCTCAACCCCCCCTCCTCCCCCCCCGCCCCCCGCCCCAGCCCTCATTCAGATGACCTTTGAGAATTGTTCATTGGTCAGATGGCTGTGTGTCTTTCTCCTGCCAGAACATCTCAAGACTTGGGAGGAGATGGCAGGTCACTCAGGTCATGGGGCCCTGCCTTCACCCTCAGCTCCCAGCACCGGTCTCAGTCAGTGGGGCTGTGTAACAAAGCACCACAAATCTCCTCTCTCACAGCTCAAGTTGGCGCAGTTGGCTTTGCCCAAGGGCTCACTCCTGGGCATGTCATGGCTGCTTTCTCTGTGTCTGCACAGCCCTTCTTCTATACAGGCCTGTTTCCGAAGCAGACAGGTTGGATAGGCACCTCCTCTTACCGTCATTACCGTGTGAAGGGCCTGTCTTCAAACACAGTTACATGCTGAGGTCCGGAGGTTAAGGCCTCAGCATACGAATTGGGGTAGGGTTACAACTCAGCTCATGATGTGCCCAGCACTCAGCCTCCTGGAAGCTCTCCATGGGCAGACAGACTCAGCACCTGCTCTCCTGGCCTGCCTTCCCAAGGTGCCTGCAGGACAGGGACGGTGCGCAGGGCTGTCCGCAATCTGTGGTGTGGCCAGCAGGCGAGAGGGATTGCCTTCCTTTGTTAGAAAACTCTCAGGCTAGCTCAGGAATTGCTTCAACAGCCCCAGAGCTCACAGCAGCATGGTGGCCACCGGAAGCTCGGTGCTGAGTGAAGGGCACGAAGCACAGGCTGAGGGATGAGTGGGGTGCAGCACTGCACGCACCTCGTTGAAAATACATGCACGCGCGGCCCAGGAACGCACACACGGTCTGTAGGCAAGACCTCTAGGCTGGGGCCCTGCATGTTTGGGTCTGTTTTTGGTCTTCCCATATTGTACACTCACCCATCTATCCTATGAAACTGCTTTACTTCCTGTGTTATTATAACGTGTTTAATATCAGATAGAGCTCAGCTTCCCTTGTTTTCTCTAATATTTTTTGGAATTTTCTTGGGTATTCTCATAATTTAGTTTTTCCACAATAAGCT
>PVJC01052113.1:0-11245 GCA_004026665.1 Murina feae
GGGCTTTTCCCCACTTCTGGGATGGTCAGCAAGGCAGCCACTGCCCTCATGGCAGAGCGCTTCAGTTCATCTTGCTTCTCAAACTCCTGCTTCACAGAACCAGCTTTGACCTAAAGTGGGAAACAACAATGAGCCATCCTTTATTCAGCCTGTCCTTGCACCACAGTCTCTGGCTTCCTCTTCACCACCTATGGCACACTCCCTTGCTTCACAATCTATGGTTCCAGCCTCCTGGAGGTTCCCTCCACCTCTGGGCTTTCTCATTCAAATCAGCTTCAGAGTCACCTAAAGGGCCTCTGAGTAGCCAATCTAAATTACCTTTATTTTTTATAATAAATCGAAGGTGGTGATGATTCATGTAGAGTGTTCCCTTAATCCTGCCCTAATGAGAAGTATTGGGCTACGTCACTGAATGGATTACTGTCATCTGTCCATTTCTGTTACATCATCTCCACCCTCTCCCATTTAGAGACTCAGAAATTCCCTCTGTGACTTAACCCAGACAACACTAGTCTCTTCCCCCTCAAGAATCTAATGGCTAAGAGCTTGGTAATAGGTTGGACATCCTGGGTTCAAATGGCTCTGCCGGTAAGAGCTGTGACTTCAGGTAGGAACTTTTTGCCCCTCACTTCCCCGACTATAAATAAGCCTCTTACAGGACTGCTGGGAGGATTAAAGAGCCCTGCAGGCCCATCCCCTTCTCTCAAACTCTTAGCGCCAGATGTGCTTTTGAAATTAAGGAATTTGAGGGGTTTTAGAAAGAGATAGTACACAGATGTCAGGCGATAGTCTAATACAATACCTTGGAATCAAATACACCAGTATTTCCTCCACTAAGTTTAGGAAAAATGTAAGAATACTATGAATATCACAAAGAGGGAAATAAGGTCATAAACAGCCTGGTGTCCATCCAAGTTAAGTTTTGGTGCCAAACAAGTTACTATAGCTTTTTAGTTTCCAGAGCTTTGTAGGATTAGAATTGTGGATGAGGGATTGTGGACATGGATGTGACAAGCTCTCATCACTGTGCTCGACAAATAGAATCCTTTGTGCAAACAGACAGCGGGGTCGGGCAGGCCTCAGGTGAAAGTGAGCGAAGGGTGTCCTGACACTGCCATCGCATTTGCAGCTCCTTCCTGTGAACTGGATTTTTCTCCGTGCAGGACAGTTCAAAGTGAACCAGAGATATTTGGCCACAGAAACTGTCAAGAGCCCCTGCAGGACCACTGTTTTCTTTGACTTCATATAAGTATATGTTAAAAAATAGAAATTTGCAAGGCAGGTTTCTATTAATGTTACCAATTTTATCTGTCTTATCCGCATAAAAAATTTTTTTTGAAAAGGTGTTAACTACTTGGAAATTACTGCTCTGTGGGTGTCTCCTCTCTAAGCTCCAATCTAAAATACTCTGCCCTCTTTGTGATTAAGTCTTTTGCTCTCCCAAAACCCAAATTAGTTCCTCATTCAATGGGCATTTACTGGGTAATTTACCCCCATGGTGTGCCAGGCTCTGTTCTCAACACTGCAGCTTTCCGTGAGACCTTTTGCCCCGGATCCCTGCACTGGACCCTTGAGGCACTCCAGGCTAGCAGCAACTCTGCCCCATACCAATCAATCAACAAATGATTTCTGTCTAAGAGTGCTTCAGTTTCCCAATTAGGATGTGAGAAGAGGGAGCCCATCATGTTCAATGCTGTGTCCCTCGTACCTTGCACAAGGCCTGGCAATATTTAAAGAATGGGAGAGACAGAGCTGGGTTTGAATCCTAGCTCTGCAATTTACTAGCTGTGTAGCCTCTGTTCCCTGTGTATACAATGATAAGAATAAGAAATAGTAAGAACTTCTTCATAGGATGACGATGATTAAAATAAGCCGTTCCCACACCACCTGTATCTTAGGAGTTCTTGGTAAATAGTAACTGAACGATCAGCAAGGGTCTACAGGGCTGGACAGGGGCTTACTTTGGCAATACAGGTGGCCCTGAGAGGCTCAATGAGCCGGTCCACCCTCTGCAGGACAGGCACAGGACACAGGGTAGCCAATCGTGCGAGCATGATGAAGGTCAGCATCTGCCCAGGAGGAAGGAGACAGAGTACTTGGTGAAATGGCCCAGGACCAAAAGAAGCAGGCCCTGGGGAGAGCCGAGACAACCCAACACCTGGCGCTCAGGTCCAAACTTGAGCACTAATTCCCACTCACACCTGCCAGTGTCCAGTAACACCAACTATGCCAACTATACCTGATTGTCCTGAAGAGAATCAGATCAGAAGAGGCACCAGTTCTCAAGCTCAGATAGCAACTGGGCCTGCAGGTACTGTTCAGGAGTGAAGGGGGCCAGATGGGAACTGGGAAGGAGTAAGGAGTCTACACTCCAGGCAGCAGCTACTAAGCTCCACTCTGTTATGGCTAGATGAGAATGTGGCCCAGACTTGACAAAGTGTTTTCAAAAGAAACCCTAATTTTCATGTAAAATCTCTCAGTTTTTAAATGTTGGCACCGGATTTAAACAAAAACTATGTGAGCCAGCCCTGGCCAGGTAGCTCAGTTGGTTAGAGGGCTGTTCTGAGACCCCAAGGTTGTAGGTTCAATCCCTGGTCAGGGACAAGAATCAATCAATGAATGCACAAACAAGTGGACCAACAAATCAATCTCTCTCCCCCGCCACCCTCTCTCTAAAATCAATCAATAAATAGAAAATAAAAACTTTATGAGCCAATTAACATGCCTTACAGGCCTGGATTCAGCATGCAGGAGAATAACGGTGACCTCTTTGAAAATGTTAAAATCCTCACAAACGGTACACAATGTGAAGGGAGGTTGTTTGAAAATCAGTGTGTCCTGCCCATCCCCACCAGCTATCTACCCTGCCCTCCACATGCCCCACAGCAAAGGAAGAAGACTGGGGCAGAACAGCAAAAAGCTATGACCCAGGGCTCCTCCACTTCCTGCCTGTGCCCTTGAACTAGCCAGGTCTCTGGTTTCTCCCCTGCAGACTGGGCATCTAAACTCACTCTCCAAAGGTTAATGTGAAGGCTTGATGAGATAACTGTAGATTGCTCAATAGATGTCTCACCCACCCTCCTCAGTACCAAAAGGGTCTGGGTAGGGAATATGGATTTCAAACGACCTTTATACTGTGTGTCATTTACAGGGACTTTGCCATTTTCAATAGTGGTCACCACTGTTCTCCAGGCTGAATCCAGGTCTGTAAATGTATTTAGCTGGCTCACACAATTTTTTTGTTTGTTTTTGGGCTTTTAAAATCATCCCACGGTTTACACTAATGCCAAGGCCTTGTCCTGTGCTCCCTGGAGGTCAGGCAAGAAGGGCATTGGCCAGAATGGGAGAGAAGAACAGAAAGATTTGCTCAAGCCTGGGGAAAACCCACGGAAAATAACTCACTTTTATCACTCAGTGGGTCTTGGCCATCTTTCATGTCAGTACACAGGCAGAGAACTAGCTCACTCTTTAATGTGGCCGGGATTTCATGACTGGAGGTACCCAGTTTATGGAGCCAGTTCTCCATAAATGGATATTTAGGTAGCTGCCAGATTTTCCCAATCACCAGAAGTCAGTGAAGAAAAATCTTGAACGTAAAGCTCTGAACATGTGAAGGAATCAGTCCAGAGGCTCTTGGACATGGAAAAGCTTTTGTTCTAGTTATTGTCAAACCATCCAAAGAGCTTGCCAGTGTAGACTCCCACCAAAGGTGTTTGAGACATGGGTTCTTTTTTTTTAAATAGAAATATATATAATATATATATATGTAATATATATATTATATTGATTTTTTTTTTTTTTTTTTTTTACAGAGAGGAAGGGAGAGGGATAGAGAGTATGAAACATTGATGAGAGAGAAACATCGATCAGCTGCCTGTTGCACACCCCCTCCTGGGGATGTGCCCGCAACCAAGGTACAGTCCTTGACCAGAATCGAACCTGGGACCCTTCGGAACTCTCCTAGCAGGAGACCCTTCAGTTTGGCTCTATCCACTGAGCCAAACCAGTTAGGGCTTTTTAATATATTTTTATTGATTTCAGAGAAGAAGAGGGAGAGAGATAGAAACATCAATAATGAGAGAATCATTGATCGGCTGCTTCCTGCATGCCTCCTACTGGGGATGAAGCCCGCAACTTGGGTATGTGCCCTTGACCAGAATCGAACCCAGGACCCTTCAGTCTGCAGGCCAATGCTCTATCTACTGAGCCAAACCAGCTAGGGCAAGACATAAATTCTTATCAGGAAAAAAAAAAAAATCCAGCTCTTTTCAAGGGGGTTCCTGGGGTAGGAAGTGAGGGACAAACAAGCAGTGGGCCCAGTGGTGCCTGGCTGGCCCCTTGGTATGGGGTGGGCATGGGTCTGGCAGGGGGCTCATCCTACCCGGATATCATAGTGGTCCTTCAGGCCATCCTCCACATGGTTCAGGAACTCGCAGATGACCAGCTGGCCCAGACAGCTCTCGAGCAGTGAGTACATGCACTCGAAGGCTGCCTTCCGCACATCCAGCCCATCATCCACTGTGTGCTTAAAGGGCCCCATCTCCACCTGCAGGAGGGAAGGATGTGACCCCAGAGCGTAAGAACACCTCCCCTAGTTCTTGCTGCACTCCCACTTCTATTGCTCATTTTACTTGTGAGGAGAAACTGAGGCTCAGGGTGGATTAAGTTGTCCTGGCAGGGTCACACAGCTGGGAGGTGGAGGGTCCAGACTTGACCTAGGCCATGGAGCCTGGTCATCTGATAAGCTGGACCCTAATCCTCAGCATAGCCCTATCAGTCAGGCCCAACACTCCCTCTCAGTCCTCCCCCAGCCTCACCTCTCGGATAAGGTCTCTGCGGATCTTTGTCTCCCGGTAGAGGAGGGGTAGGATGTCATTCAGAAGGTCCCGGATCAACGAGGGCTTATTGTGCACGGCTGAGTTGAAGAAAGTCAGAGTGGCCCTGCGCACATTCAGGTCTGGGTCCTGCAGACTCTCCATGAACTCTCCTGGCAGGAAAATGAGGGGATGTGAGAGATGGCACAGCCAAGACACAAACCATCTCTACCCCCACATCAGTTACCTGGTCCATACTTGGCTGAATGGGGGTGAACGTGTTCTGAGCATCTACTTTGCACAACAAGCCTTCAAGTCCAGATAAGAATGTGGACTCAAGTCTGGCCTGGGTTCAAATCCAAATTCTACCACTTCCTAATTCTGGGACCTTGGAGAGCCTCGATGTCCTCATCTGTAAAATGGGGAAAATAGCAGTATCTATTCTGTAGCAATGTGTTTACGGTTTTAAATGTGGTAGTGTATAAAGCACATAGCAGAGGCCCTGGCACAAGGCAAAGATCCTACAAATATTCACCTGATATTATTACAGATGAGGCTCCTGAAGGTCAGAGAGGTGAATAAACTTACACAAAATCATACTTTTCTGAGTAAATCTTTTTGTATAGTTTAGACTTCTTAATAACCGTGTTAATGTTTTATATATTCAATAAATAAATAAAATCCAGAACTGGTGCCTGGCCTATGTGACTCAGTGGTTGAGCATCGACACATGACTCATGGGGTCACCAGTTCAATTCGTGGTCAGGGCATATGCTCAGGTTGTGGGCTCAATCCCCAGTAGGGGAGGTGCAGGAGGCAGCCAATCAGTGATTCTCTCTCATCAAATAGATGTTTCTATTTCTATCTCCCTCTCCCTTCCTCTCTGAAATCAATAAAAGTATATTTAAAGCCCTGACCGGTTTGGCTCAGTGGATAGAGCATTGGCCTGTGGACTGAAGGGTCCCAGGTTTGATTCGGTCAAGGGCATGTACCTTGGTTGTGGGCACATCCCCAGTAGGAGGGGTGCAGGAGGCAGCTGATGGATGTTTCTCTCTCATCGATGTTTCTAACTCTCTATCCCTCTCCCTTCCTCTCTGTAAAAAATTAATAAAAAATATTTTTAAAGTATATTTAAAATATATATATAACAACAACAACAAAGACCCATAGGCTTGGAGCTCTGAAGAAGTGAGCCTGCCTGGTCCTGCAGAGGCTCCAAGGAAGGAGGGCTGAGCCTCCTCCCAACGAAGGCTCCTTAAGCTCTGCAGGCCAGAGGTCCCTCAGACAGGGACAAGTTAGGGATCCACTCTCCCTTGCCATGGTGCGGCCCTGCCCAGCTCGGTGCCCACTGAAGCCAATATGTTGGAGAGGTTGGTAGTTTTCCACTTCTAAGAGCCTGTGTGTTCATGGAGCACTTTCTCCCTCAATTATACATGGAATCTCCAAAAGTTTAGAACGGCAGGTTCCCATGTCCCCATTTTACAGATAAGGCAACTGAGGCTCAGAGGTAAGAGGGGCATGTTGGGCTCACTCAGCAACTCAGTGGCAGCAAAGGAGTTTGAACCCAGGCCCTGCTGCCGTCATGATGATGAGGTGATCTTATCTCCAACTCCCTTCAGTTAATGTGTAAGAAAAATCAGAGAAAGCTCGAGCTGTGTAGGGGACTAAATGGGGCTGGAGCAAAGGGGATGCTCTCCGCACCAATGAAACTCTTCAGGAGGGGGTCAATGGGATGGGGCTGGTCCAAGATGAGGAACTTGACCGCTGTGATGACAGTGCTCCGGGTGTTCGGCTGACCTGCAGGACAAGAGACAGTGGCTTGATGAGGGGCAGGGCCAACCCTGGAGACCCCCAGGTCAGAAGGTGCCAAGACTCTCCTCTGCCTCCCTGGAAGACAAAAATATACCTCTCCCCACCTGAAACTCCCCAAAATCTTTGGGAAAGTCAATGCTACCATTTCCCCTGGCAGCCTAGAATCTTCCTGATTCTTCCTGCTGCAGCTGAGAGAGCAAAACTGTCAGTTTGCAGGTAACCACATTGCCAGATACAAACAGAGAACCAAGAGCTCAAGAGCAACCCAGCCAGTGTGGCTCAGTGGTTGAGTGTCGATCCAGGAACCAACAGGTCTTGGGTTTGATTCCTGGTCAGGGCACATGCCCGGGTTCCTGACTTGATCCCCAGTAGGGGGTGTGCAGGAGGCAGCCAATCAATGATGTTTCTCTCTCATTGATGTTTCCACCTCTCTATCCCTCTCCCTTCCTCTCTAAAATCAATAAAAACATTTACAAAAAAAAAAGGAAGAGAAGTGAGATGGAGACCAGAGTAGGAGAGACAACTGGGAAGTCCCGTGAACTCTCTAGAAGAACTCAGTTTGGCTCTGAGCGTTCTTCACCGAAACCAGTGGTAAAAAGGACATGGGACTGGTTAGCTGGTTCAACAGAATGCATGAGGCAGAAACAAATCAGAGCTTAGAAAAGGCAGGGCTGCTCCTCATCCTGAGACTCGCCTCTCAAGGGTCCTTGTGAAGAGCCCTGCGAGTCTAACAGGGAATGTCCTCAGGGAATATTCTTCCTGTTCATGCAGGCGAGGGCTGCACGCTGCTTCTTATCAACCCAGCAAGGGCTTAACATAATCACCAGCACAGCAACTGCAGCAGGTGTGCATGTGGATTAGGTACCACACACTATACAAAGCACTCTGCCTACCTTATGTGACATGATACACCCATGAGCCTATCAGGGGACCAGCTGGCCAGCTCCAGGCCTGGAGGCCTTTCGTTCTCAGGGGCCCAAATAGCCCAACAGGTACACCTATCTGCTTTCTTCCTCCCTGAGCTGTGGAACACCCTGATGTGTCCTGATCTGACCACACAGAACCTGCCCCGCGCCCCCCAGTTCCTGCCCGGCACTCCCCAAACCCCAGGGCATGGCATCCAGTCTACATTTCCATTTGCTCCTGACTCAAGCTGGCCTCAAAAAGCTCCGCTCTGCAGCTGCAGTGTCTCGCCCCTCAAAGAACTGCTTTTATTAACCTTCGCCTGGAACATAAGGGTGCTGTCCACACCAAGGATTATGAAAGTGGCATCATGAGATGTTTATGTTGAAGATCAAGGACTCAGTCTCCGCCATTCCAGAGATCTCACAGGAGGAAGCCTGTCTCGGGAAACGGTGTTTAGTGCCTCCTCTGCCTTTATCTTACGCACAGGATCCTAGCTCGCTTTGTGTGGTATGCTCAGAAGCTCAGGGGCAAACTGCCCACCCGTGACCTGGGCGCATACCTGCAGCAAGTTGCTTCCGCAGTCGGGGCAGAAGGAATGACGGGTTCACGAGAACGAGCTTCCCGATGCACTCAGCCACTACCCCCCGGGTGCCCTCCTCGGCACCCTCGCAGCGCTGGAACAGCAGGGCCCAGATGTCCTCAGCGTAGGGCTTTAGGCTGTCAGGCTGGGCAGCCCCCAGGGTCTCCCTGAGCGACTGCAGCAGCAGGTACTGCCGCCTGGGCTCGGCCTCTATCTGCCCCAGCAGGAAGGGCAAAAAATCGGGCAGGTTCCCAGCGCCCACACGGCCCAGTGCATAGGAGGCTGCAGCCCTCACGTCCTCATTGGGTGACCCTAAGGCTTCCAGGAGCACAGCCTTCAGCTCCCGCTGGGGGCCAGGCCCGGCCACCTGGCCCACCTCAGCCAATGACAAGAATGCCAGGACCTTGACTCCCGTGCTGGAGTTGGGTGACCTGGCATCACAGACCAGGCGGTTTGCTGTGCCTGCTGCCTCCTGGGGACAGGCAGCTGTGAGGGCTGCCACACACCGAGCCAGAGAATGGAACACCTGCTTGTGCAGGCCCAGCCCACTGTCCACAGCCTGGTCATAAACAGGCGCAGTGAGCAGGCCCATGAGTTTGGCATAGTCCACACACGGGGGCCGGGTCCCCACCAGAGCCTGTAAGAAGCCTTGGGCAGCTGCCAGCACACCTGCTGGCAACAGGGGCGAACGCAGCAACTGCAGCAGTTCTGAGAGCACAGGGCCACTGACCTCAGCCAAAGAGGCTGGCTGGGCCTGGGTCACTGTGGTTAGAAAGCCTACAGCCAGCTGGGCCACATGCATGTCACTCTCGCTGACCAGGGCAGGCAGCTCCTTCAACACAACCCGAACAGAAGACGGAGGGAGGTTGAGTCCCTGGCTCTGGGCCAGGGCGTCCAGGGCAGCCAGCGTGGCCAGCCGTAGCGCCCGCTGGTTCTTGCGCAGGAATGAGGCCAGTACGGGCAGTGACTCGGCCAGGATGGGCTGCAGGTCAAGCTGCAGCGGGGACACAGCCACGAGCGTCAGAGCCTTGACAGCAGGCAGCCGGGTGATCTCATTCCGCAGGCGGTCCAGGAGGAGCAATAGCGATGGTTGCAGGTCATCTCCCAGCCGGTCACCCAGGTGGCCCACAAGGTGGCCCATACAGGAGATGGCTCGCTCCTTCACCTCCTGGTCCAGGTCCGTGGCACGGAGCCGTGCCAGGGTGGCTGCCGACATCTCTCCAACATATGGCTCGGGGTCCAGCATCCGAGGCCTGTCCAGGGGCCACAGGGCCCGCACCAGCTCCTGTAGCACCAGTAGGGCCTCGGCTGCGATCTTGTAGAAAGGGTCGGACACACAGGCCATTACTGGAGGCAGGAGGGTGGCCAGGTGTGGATGGAAGGCCTCAGCGGGCTCTGTGCCCAGCAGCCCCTGCAGGAACGCCAGAGCATCCATCCGGATGGTGGAGGAGTTAGAGCGGTCCGCCAGTGAGAAGACGATGCCTGCAGGATGGGTGCAAAAATTATGGGCCACAGACCCTGACCCAACACAGTCCTCCCTGGGTGTGAGGGTGGAACACCTACAGGTGTTTGAGCTGGATGGCTCTGATGCAGCAGATTCTAAGAGGCCGGGGTTTAGCTGGGGCTAGGGCTGAGGGACACAAGGCCATCTGAAGCCAGGATGTAGGGCCTGCACTCCAGCCTTGTTCTCACTGCTGGCAATGGGGAGCCACTGTATGCTGCTGAGTAGGGGCACCCTCAAGGATTGGGGGCCAGATTTTGGAAGAGGCCCCAGACAGCAGACACCAGGTTCCAGTCCATCCTACCTGCTACCAGCACAGGCATGTGCTCTGCCAGGCTGCCAGGGAGGATGCCAGCCAGCTCAGTGAGGAGGCTGAAGCACCCCTGGCGGACCCTGACACTCCGATCTTTCAGCTGCCGTTGTAGGGCCTTGATCACAAGGGGCACCTGTGGGCAAGTGAGGGGAGGTCAGTGACCACCCAGAGAGTTTCCACACCCCAACTCCTGAGGGGCTTTGCTGGGTACCCATTGGGGACCCCAGTGTGGAGAGGATTACTCCATCCCAACCTCTCATCACTTGCTCTGTACTGAACACCTGATTCTATACTCAGACCTTCTGAAGTAGGTACCACACCTCGGCCCACCTTACAGATCGGGAAGTAGGTACAGAGAGATTAAGTAACTTGCTCAAAGTGCCAAAGGCCGTCTGGCTCTCACCCCTACACTCCTAGGGCCCATTCTCTTCCCCGGCTGGGTTCTCCCCAGATGAGCTCATCTGCTCCCCAAGCTTCAGATGCCAGCACACAATGACACCCGACCTACACTGTCAACACCAGACCTGAGTGCTGACTGCCCACCCGATGTCTCCATTTGAACATTTGAGAATCTTGAACGTAAACATCCAGGATAGAACTCTGGACATCGCCCTCTTCATGTTCTGCTACCTCAGGGAACTGCACTCCATGCTTCAGCCACCTCCCTGTCCCTTCCTCCACAGCCACTCCATCAGCAAGACCCCAAAACTGTGTGGTCCAAGGGCAGGGTTTTTACTAGCATTTGTATTGTTCCCTGCTATGCCCTAGCCTGATGCACAGAGCCGGGCACACGGTGGGTGCTCCATATGCACACGTCAGTGGATGGATAGATGGTGGGGTGTGTGGATGGATGGAAGGAAGGGTTGTGAGAAGGTGGGAGGGTAAGCTGTGAGAGGGGATGGGAGGGGGAGAGGGGTGAAGGTGTGCCCACCTGTTCTCGAAGCTTGTGGAGGTTGCTGCCAGTCTGGGGAGGCTCCTCAACGGCCTCCACCCATCCCTTTGGGGGCCGCGTTTGCCGAAGCAGCACGATGTAGGCCCCAAAGACATCAGCCTTGACATTCTCCTCACGCTCCCTGAAGCGGCGGATGAGCGCTGGCGCCAACGTGCAGTGGAAGCTGGGTAGCAGGTCAGGCCGAGAGCTGATCAAGGCTGCCATGCACTTGGCTGCTGCCCGGCGCACCTTCCAGCTCATGTCGTCATCGTCACTGTACTCGTCCTCGCTCTCTGGGGCAGGAACCAGACACCCATGGAGCCCTGCACTCTGTAGCAGATGGACAGGGAGCTGCCTGCCCCACCCAGGTCGTCTCCCAGGATGGAGA
>PVJC01052114.1:0-11257 GCA_004026665.1 Murina feae
GACCCAGGCCTGCAGGGGAGGACAGTTGGGGGGGACTCAGGCCTGCAGGGGAGGGCAGTTGGGGGGAACCATTCCTGGCAAGGGCAGGGCAGTTAGGGGCAATCAGGCTGGCACAGGAGCAGTTAGGCGTTGATCAGGCTGGCAGGGGAGTGGTTAGGGGCAATCAGCAGGCAAGAGGTTGGGAGCCAGCAGTCCTGGATTGTGAAAGAGATGTCCGACTGCCCCTTTAGGCCCGATCCCACCGGGACTAAAGGGGCAGTCGGACATCCCTCAAGGGATCCCAGATTGGAAAGGGTGCAGGTTGGGCTGAGGGACACCACCACCACCTCCCACCCCCACTCCATGCACAAATTTCGTGCACCGGGCCTGTAGTCAATTTTATAATTGAATGGGTAAAACCAGCATAAAGCATTTGAAAAATTTTGTAAGTAGCACAAGTTACTTCAAATTATTAATAGATGTATAAAAAATAAAAAGAGGATAAATGTTTCTTGCCTTTTTTCCTCAGAAATTATATACACTCAAGTTGAAATTGCATGAGCTTGAACAAAGACAAGCATTCATGACATAAATAAAGTAAAAATCTATTGAAGTTAGATTGAACCACTGCTCTCCAGATCTCAATATGAAGAATGACATAGTTAAGGAGTCTGAAATGAAAAGAATAGACTACAATTTCCCAAAGTTTTGAGTTATCACGTGCCCTCACTTTTCAGAGAGAGAGAAGGTCAGTTTCAGAAAGGCTAGGTAACTCACACTCGCTCAATAAGAAGTGTCAGAGTAGAGCTTAAAACCAAAGCTTTTTTCATGCATTTCCAAACCCCCTCTATTCTAGCCTGCCTGGGTAACTTTTGTTCTCTTGCAAAAGAGATACGTACATTTCTCTAGTTTGCTGTGTACATAATCTTGCACTCACTCATTCACAAAAAATTAAGAATAGACATTTCCCATTGCAGGTTAATTTCAATGTAAGCCCTATTTAAGTAGAGGTAACTTGGGATTGTAATGTTGAAGAACTATAGCTCCATGTGATAAATGCTATTTAATTCTATGCAAACGTTTTTAAAAATATGAAAATTATGTGAAGTGTGAGTAGCCTTTAAATAAAAGTTCAGCATTTTCTCAGATCTTGAAGAGATATATTTTGTAGCTACACAGTAAAGGACAAGAAATCGGGTGAATTCAGCCCTGTTTCGATAGCCAAATCAGATAATGTGGGAGCAAACAATAACCTCTTCCTGCCGCCACATCACCTCTGTGGGGGCCAATTTCCTTCAGAAAAATACTCCATGAACTGAGCTGTTCCACAGGAAATTTTTGTTTTAAAGGATATACCAACTTTAAATACAAAATGTTTTCATTTCATAAAATTTGCTTAAAGGAAAGGTCTCTTCATAGTCAAGACTATGAGTCTCTGCTTGGAAGGAGGAAACTTGAAAAGTCATGTGGATGTGCAACCATTTGTGACCTCACATTTCTCCAGCCTCAGCTCCTCAGCGATCTCCCATTGCAGGGCCCGGGTCTGCGGGCACAGTGACTGTGGAGCTGCCCAGGAGAGTGAGCAGGCTGCAGGCCACAGGGGACCTGAGGACCCATCCTCCCGATGGGCTCCATACAACTGTCTTCTCTCAGGTGCCATGGCTTCTCTGCCAGATCAGTGTTCTAATTTTGGGGGGAAAGGTATAGTGTTTTAGGGCTTTTAAACAGATAGCTGTAGCAGTATGTTAGTGTTTTGGGGTATTAAAAATCATATACATTTAGTGACTACAATTAATTAATTTATTAATTAACATTGTAGAATATATGCTCTAACATATATAAGGATTGTTGGCATGTGCTTACCTATCTATTACTTAGAAAAAGTATGTTTGCATGGTGTTTTATAATGTGTGAAGAAATACTACAGGCACTACCTCATTTAAGTGCAATGCTCTTCTTTGAAATATTCTCTGCTTGATAGGTAAAGACACAGAAGATCGGAGAATTGAAGGTAGATTCCTAAGATCACAAAGTACTGCATTTCATGGACGTGACAAACCTATTTTGTAAAACTGAGTGGAGTACTGAGTGCTGTCTGCTTTACTACCCGTATTTGAGTGCTAATAATAACCCTTTGACTTGGTGCTTAGGCTAGCTCTGGGCTATTCACAGTTGTGCATGGTCTGCTTCACTAGCCATTTCCATTTTTATCTATATGCCTTAATCTTTTATCAGCCAGGTTATTGTTGTTTTATATGTTTTAGAACTTCTCAGTGAGAATTTATACCTCTAAAAAGTCAACATAACACTTCCACCAAAATTTAGAAATTTGACCAAGTTAATGTAAATATCCATTGGCTAAACTAATATGGATATCATATAATTTTCCCCTTAGTTTGAATTTTTTTGCATAATTTACACATTTTCCCCTTAGTTGTCATATGTTTTCTCAAGTTTTATAATAATTTATATGATGTTTCTTAACTATGCATAATTTCAACAAGTGCAATGTCATTTAGGAACTTGAATAACTTTATAATAATGGATTGCTTGTAAATCATAAACACTTTTATGAAAATCTAACCATTTGGTGACACTGATTCAAGTTCATAAAATTATTCTTGTCTTTGGTGAATTTTCATAACTTTAATGGTTTAGTAAGAGCACTACCCCTTTGAAGCATTGTGATCATTAAGATATGTGAGAGATTTGTAAAGATCAAAATAAATCCGACGAGTTAAAACATATCATCTGTTTGATAGCATCCATATTGTTCAGATTTAAATCTTATTTAAGAAAAATATTTTTATTGTGCAGTTCTGCTAAAACTGTTCTAATAAATTAAGGGAGAATTATTTTCAAAACAAGTATAAATTCTATGAATAATCTGATATGTACTGCATTTTTCTCCTATGGCCCAATTTAAAGTGTTTTTCAACAAAAATACTTGATGTCTACATTTGTCTTACCTTTAAATAAGTATGAGATGATTGTTTATCTTAACCTCTGGTACATAAGAATTAAAACATAAATAATGAAAGCTTTGAATGAGGACAAGCATTAAGGCATCAATTTTATGAGAACTAGTTAGTAAATATAACAATGGCAATATTGACCGTATGAATTTATCCTCAAATTTCTACCTCTTATAAAACACTTTTCAAGGCCTTTGTGGCTATCCTGAAGCTATAAGCAACAAGTCAAACCAGAGAAACTTTGACTTCCTCATTTCTTTTTCTGACTTTTACTGTTAGTGTATGGGAAAGCAGTGGGTTGTTTCTTTTTAAATCCTCACCCAAGGATATTTTTCCTATTTACTTATTTATTTGTTTGTTTGTTTGTTTATTTTGAGAGAGATTGAGAAACATTGATGTGAGAGAGACACAGCAATTGGTTGCCTCCCGCCTGCTCCCTGCCCAACTGGAGCCAGGGATTGAATGGCAACCAAGATATATGCCCTTGACAGGAAATCAAACCTGAGTTCCTTTGGTCCATGGGCTGATGCTCAGGCTCTAACCACTGAGAAACTGGCCAGGGCAAAACTTTGACTTTAGTGGATTATATATCTATCTAATCTAATAAAAGAGTAATATACAAATTAACCCTCACTCTGTTACACCCACCAGCCACGCCCACCATCCAATCAGAAGCAAATATGCAAATTAACTCAACTAAGATGGTGGCAGCCACGGAGCTGGAGTTTCCTGGGGCTATGTAGGAAGCCAAGGCACTGCAGGCCCTGAGCTCTACTCAAGGCTACAAAGTTTCAATTATAGAAGGTAAACCCCAGATACCTGATGGGCTGGGACCTTGGGTTGCCAGGGGCAACCCAGGCTTCAAATAGGGGACCAAGGCAACAAAGTTTCAATTATAGAAGTTAAATAAATCCCAGATACCTGCTTCCAGCCAGGCACCCCAGGAGGGACCCAAACCCTGAAGGGGCTGTGGGAAGCCTGAAATGGCCCTCTGCCCCTCACCCAGGCTGGCCAGGCATGCCAGCAGGTGGACATCCCCCGAGGGATCCCAGACTGCGAGTGGGCACAGGCTGGGCTGAGGGGACCCCCCCCCTGCAGTGCAAAAATTTTTTGCACCAGGCCTCAAGTATATAAATAAAAGCCTAATATGCTAAGTGACCATTCAATCATTTGACCAGTTGCTATGACACGCACTGACCACCAGGGGGAAGACATTCCGACTGGTAGGTAGCTTGCTGCTGAGGTCTGACCCTGCAGGTCTGGGTAATACAGGCCAGCACACCCTGGAGCCCTCCTGTGGTACACAGGTGGGGTTCCTTTGGCTGGCCTGAGCCCGCTCTCAATCCGGGACCCTCAAGAGATGTTGGACTGCTGGTTTCGGCCCAGTCTCCATAGGCCAGACCAAGGGACCCCATCAGGGCACGAATCCATGCACATATATATTAAACTTTCTATAATATTCAAGCACAGGCTATGGTCCCAGGAACTACAAACTATTTATATTGATTTCTGTGGAAAATTGACTCTTTTCCTCTAGAAAGCTTTATATAGTTTTCTTAGGAATTCCAAAGCTGTTCATTTTGATGAGGCTTAAACAGGCAGCCTATTTATTATTATTGATTATTTTACATTTCTTAATTTTTCAAATAAAAACTATTATAAAATATTTAATAGGTATGCTAGGAAAAATAATTTAATTTGGAAAAATGTGACAGAAACTCCTTTTCTTTTTGGAAGAGGAATAGTGTAAGAAATTGTTTTTCAAATTTAATTAACTATTCTGAACCTGTATTTCCTCTTCTTTAAAATGTAAGTCATAATATTTAGATGGAAAGATTATTGTAAGAGCTACAGATGATATACATAGAACTTCCTAATGTAAGGCCTGATGCATAGCAACTACTCAAATAACTGAAAAACCCTCAATAATACCTATCAAATGCATATTGATTACTGGTCTGTCATAAATAGGAATTAATATTAACACAGATTAAAAGAAGTAGAAGCAGTCAAATTTTATTTTTTTGATATTAGGGATGTTTTTTGATCCATACCAGGAGGTATCACAAGGGAAGGTTTTCACAGACTATGACTTCCACTTGGCTGATGGCATTGTAATGTAACATGAATTATAAGATGCATCCTAGTTTTAGAGATCTTAAAATGTTAAAAATCAATGACCATACATTAAAGTTGCCTTTCATCATAGGAAGAAAATAAAATACACTAAACAAATCAAGAAATACGCTACACACACATTATCATACACAATGGTTAAAAATGGTTAATGTTGGATATTATTTTATTCTCCTTTAAACATATTTTATTCACTTATCTGACTTAAATTCTGAAAAAAAATTGAATATTTAAAATTTCTAGGCTCTTCAGCATGTGACAGAACAAAAACACAAAACATTCTCAAAATAAGGACATTATTTTTTGGTCCCATAGTCATTTTTGAGATATACTGTAAACAATATTGAAGTCCTTTAATGCCAACAGAATAAAATTTTAGATTCATAATTTAAAGTTAAACTTAAGTATTTTACAAACAGATTTTCCAGAATTATTGTTTTATTAAGTATTATAATAAATTCAAAAATTATTTTCTTTCTTTCCCTACATACTTCTTTTCAAAGAAACATTTATTGCGGAGAGGGAGGAAGGTAGCTACAGATTTGGTGAGTTCAATCTGCCTTAAATGGAAACTGTCTGAAGTACAGAAATTGAGAAATTGTGGCTATGCTCGTAGACAGTTTTATTGATTTATATGTGATCATTTTTCATTTGTAACAATCATCCATCCTTAATCTCGTATGCTGAAAAAATTCACTTTGATGAGTACCATGCTATTGAATTTCACAAGAGGTCAACAATTAGAAATTACCATTGTTTATGAGCTTTATGTAAGATCATCTAAATGCCCTCTGAGCCCTAATCATCTATTAAAGAAAAAGTCATTTAAGTTGGACAAAATTCTGAGATAGTGTGTAGTATGTCAGGAAAGTCACTTAAACGAATTTAGTTAATCCTCTCCACAAACCTGTGAGAGAGGTTCTATTATTATGCCCATTTTACAAATAAGGAAACCGAGTCCGAGAAGTGAAGTTAGCAAATGGGGCCGCCTATAAGCAGACTGAGTCAGGCTCCAGAATCTGGGGTGTCCCACGCTGGGCTACACGGCTTCTTTTACATCACAGCATGACTATGTGCAGCTGATTCCATTCAGATATGAAAACCGTTTGCTTTTTTATAGAGTGCTTCTGTTCTTTCAAGCTTATGAATTCCAAAACTGCTCAAAATAACTGATCACAGATATCCACATTTTATAAAGTCAAAATATTCTATTCACTTCATTTAGATGATTTATAGGTTGAAATTTCACCTCATCTGATTATCAGGATGGAAATATAACATCCTATTATTTAAATAAAATGCTGCTTTTGAGAAGCAGGTAGAAGGATGCATACACTCATTGGCTTGTTAGAGTGACTGACACCAGGGAAGTGTCACATGCATTTATACCCAGGGCTATTTAACACATTTCCTGTTTATTTATTAGTTAACTTAAATGCAAATTAGAAAAACTCCACAAATGATCAAAATCAGATATTTACAAGAAACATAGCATAGTGTTTTATAGACCAACATACATTACTCAACATCATTTAAGTTTGTAAAGATTAATATGAGGACATGTTCAATTTTAAAACTGAAAACATCATTGAAGAATAAATGAAATAATTTTTTAAAATATTATAGGAACATTCTCATGGTCAAATAATCCAATAAAACTTTCTGGTTTCTCCAGTCTATTCCAAATGTACTAGTTTAATAAGAGACATGTGTGTTTAAGTTTCAAACAGTATCTGATATCTTTATCACCTGGAACTTAAAAACAAGATTTGTTCTACATTTTTATCTTTGTGTCTCCAAATGCCTAACATTTAAGGCCTTAGATAGGTTCCATCTACATTCTTATACTCGAGGTTCCTTATATATTCTAGGCACTTATTTTATTTATTAACATTTGCATATTTTCAGTATTATACTGGAATATATATATATATATATAAAATATATAAAAATTATATTCTAGTAATGAAACCAATGCACAATAACCTGAAATACTTTGCTACTAAATTAGATTACATTCTCTTTCACTTTAATGTTAAATGCATTAAATTTCATAAGAAAATTTATGTATTTGTATAAAAATATCAATCTTTTCACATTACCAATCTGAGTAACCAAAACAGTGCTTTATTGAAACTTATTAGATACCAGTTGAGTGTATTGTCTTTGTGAACAAGTAGTTGGATTTAATTTAATTGTCTGAGATTCATTCCTTCATTAAACTGTGCACACAGTCAAGGATATTGTCCACATAATGCTAAGCTATACATATTAATATACGACCTTATGCCATGTAAACTATTGTAAAAACTAAAATGTTAGTTAAAAATTTAAAGTGACTAGTAAAGAAATGTACTGATGATTCTTAAGTACATTGTGTATTTTACTGTGTATAACTGTATTGAGGTTTGAGGCACTCTAATTCATTAATAAAGAGATATTTAAAAATGAGTTATTCTTTCTTATCACACAGAACAGTAATTAGAATAATAAAAATTAGTGGTGAATTATTTTTAAGAAAATATATTTGAAGATGATCCATTTCAAACCACCAGCCAATGTAATGCAAGATACTTGCATTACAAGTATCAGGTGGAACAGACTGACTCAGTTTTCTGATGTGACTCGCAAAATAATTTTTCCAAAGTTCACCTTTCCTTTAAAAATGTAAATTAAATTAAAAATAAATATATGATAATGTTGTTGGGTGCCCACTATCACCTAATTTTTACAGCTTTGCATTTGACACCCAACTATCGCCTGCAGAACAGTGCCAGTTGCATATAAGATGGAGGGAGAGTCTCCCTTTCTTGACAATAGTCTCAGATGAATTTCCAGTGTGCTTTCAAATATTGCTGCACCCTCTCAGAAATGAGGCAGTAGGTGTGTGAAACTGGGCTCAGGAAGTGGATAGGGGATAAATATCTTTAAAAGTGTAAGTCCAGTGTATGTACTTGTCCTACTATATATTCAAAGTCGAGTAGTAGAAATGAGAACCAAAAGAGGTGTGGGTCATAAGAGAGGGAATGATGATTTTCTGCATCACTTGCCAAATATTACACTACTTTTATTTTTTGTTTTAATTTTTATTTTGTTGATTTGAGAGAGAGAGAGAGAGAGAGAGAGAGAGAGAGAGAGAGAGAGATCAATTTATTGTTCCAGTTGATTATGCATTCATTGGTTCCTTCTTGTATGTGCTATGACAAGGGATGGATCCCTCAATCTTGGCTTATTGGGATGATGCTCTAACCAACTGAGCTAGCCAGCCAGGGCCATTACAAACATTTTATTTAAAATAAACAGAGTGGATAACTGAATATTTCATCAAGTTCAACATAACAAAATATGAAAATCTGCTATATGCAAAGAAGTCTGCTAAATATTTCAGGTGGATTATAAGCATTCTATTGCAATTAAGTATGGGATAATGTTGCCATTGCCAGAACTCTTAGGCATATACATTGGTTGGTGGAGAGCCTCACCGCTCAACAGAACTTCTCATCTGGATTTCCAGAGCACATCCAAAGAATGTACTTGTTGAAATAGATTACTCTTTGTGATTTTTTTGGTCACCTGACCCTTTTCTTGCTCAGTTGAAAGCAGCCATGTTGCTCCAAGGAAAAGTAGGACTGTTGTAGTAGAAAGTCAATGTTCAGCTTCTAACTTCTACAGTGGTCTTTGAGATCAGAGTAAGACAAGTCTGGAGAATGCTGCTTTCTTAAAAGGAAAAAATGGTCTTCCAAATTTTAAAGGTATCCTCAAGAGGTAGACTCAAAAGAGAGTTACTAAGAGTAGGTGAAGAGAACTCAGCGTAAGATCCAAGGGAAGACTTGGACAGACAGGAAGAGGAAGTGAGAGGCTTCTGTTATTCAGAAGAAGGCAGAGGTAGGATAAGATTGTCAGATGACAGTGTCCTAGTTTTGAAGAAGATGGGGTGGCAACAGAATATCTGGACAAGTAAAGAAACCTGTGGTTTTTGTGCATGGCTGTAAAATCTGCAAACATCTCAGAGAAGCCTGGAGTCAGCCTGGTGCCAGCTAGGTGAGGGCTTAGCAGGTAGTGAAGTGATGAGCCATGGCACTTCTCGAGGGGCAAAGTATCCCCAGCCAGAGGCCAGATGGGGAAAGCAGCTGGGCCTAAGGAGGCCATGCTGAATCAGCATTAAAATGGAAGGTATCAAGTTAGATAGGTTACAGCATCCTGCAGTACTGAAGAAGCAAGAAAAGATGAGTCGACAAGCCATAGACTTGACTATGAGGTGACAGCAGTGGATTGTATGACCAGGAACAGCAAGGGATTGATGAAGCTTATGAGGACCAGGAGAAAGAAGCCCCTTCTCATTGCCACCACTTGCATATTGTAAGCTTCTTTCTCTGCTTAGCTGCCATTAGTTAATGGAAGAGGAAGAACAGTTCTTAATGGAAATTGAATGAGGTAATAAAAAATAAGGCTCTTGGAAATGAAAGAAATGGATACTCTTAAATGCCAGGTTTGCTCCCCATTCTATCAGCCACCAGATCCCACACACTGTGAAGAATTCATGAAGTCAAGGTCCCTTACGGAGAATTAAGCATTTTGTGTGTGTACCATTTTGTAATTATACTGGGAAATGGTATCTAAAGAAGGAATCTATGTACTGTAAAGGATGTGCTTGTTTTTTATTAGCTTAACTCAGTCTTCCTTTCTTTCCCATTTGCTAAGTCTTGAGCTATTCTGGTCTCACCTTTGTGCGTGGGCTGGGGCCACGAGGTTCAGCAGACATGCAAAGGTGGGGATGTTAGGGAAGCCTACAGATTATTTGGTTAGATAGGATCCATTCACTGAGTAAACTTTCTTAGTTTTCATTGTCCTTCTTGATTAAAAAAATCTAAAATTTCAATACAGCAGCAAGATAGATACCTGACCTTGTGTTTGAAAATTTATATGGTATATGTTACCTATGTTCATAACTTTTTAAATACTTCTAAGTTATGTTCTTAAAACTTCTGGAAAATTAGGGAGGTGGTTTTGATCATCTCTAAATTGTCATTGTTTAAGACCATCATTTTTCATCAAAATATTGCAACTTTCTAAAAAATAATTCTGCCTCCACATTGAGCCATCTCAAACGATTCTCCATTTTGCAGTGAGAATGAATACTCTTGTATACTAATCTGAATTATACTGCATTCCTGCTTACAACAGAATTAAGACCACACATCTTAACATGGTGTACAAAACCATGGATGATCTGGACCTTGTTTTCTTCTTCAGCTTCAGCTTCTATTAACATGGTGGTTGAGTATTTTATACTGACGTAAACTATTAACAGAAATTTGAAGTTTCAGAGGTGAAAGCTTGTCTACTTCTCCCTCTTTCTCTCTCTCTCTCGCTCTCTCTCCCCCACCTCCCTCTCCATTCCTTCCCTCCTTCTTTCCTTTTCCTTCTTTCCTCATTCCTCCTCCCTTCTATCTTTCTCTTTCTTAATTTCTTTCTTTTATCTCTCTCATTTCTCTTTTTCTGCTTCTGTTAAGACATCCAATTGGCAACCAGAGACTTAGAGATCATGATTTCTTCCCTGCCCCCCCAAAACAAACAAACCATGTAGCTTTAAATTAGAAAATGATGAACTTTCTTAAGAAGCAAAAAGCAAGTCTCTGAGCACATTAACATTTTAAGTTTGGATAGTGAATAATTTCTCTAACAGTTAACCTTGTTATTACTGTAATCACCCATGTTTTGTGTCATCTGCTTGCTCAATAATCAAGGGAAAAATATTTAAGCTATTATTTAGAGGAGATCTTATTTCACTTTGGTAAGTAATATTTACTACTTCCAAAATACAAAGAACTTTTTATATTTTCTTCTGTTTTTCCATGCAAAATTTAAGTGAAAAGTTTAAAAAAGAATCTCTTTACTAATTTTTCCTGTGAATATGCACATATCAGAAAAGTTAAAAGGCACAAAATATTCAGGACATACTTTATTGGTTAAAGTGATGAATTCTAAAGACTGTGAAAATCTCTTTTCACCCCTAGTTATCTCAAATATGGGGGTCATCATTTTCAGTAAATTTTTTTAAAATTTATTTTTATTGTTCAGATTATTACAGTTGTTCCTCTTTTTTCCCCCATAGCTCCCCTCCTCCCAATTCCCACCCCAACCTCTGACCTTGCCCCCCCGATTGT